>JAEIFU010000232.1:0-180365 GCA_018904235.1 Lordiphosa stackelbergi | reverse complement strand
TTTATCAAATCGGACAACTATATATGTATACTCCATACAAAAGATAGGTCTGAAAAAAGTTTTAGTATGAAAAGCTTTTTTTGTTTTTATCTTCGCTCCCAAACTCTGTTACTGATCAATATGATATGCTAACACATTATTCTGTCAATTCACGTCAAATCGGATGACTATAGCATATAGCTGCCATAGTAATGTTCGGTCGAAAAAAAGTTTTGAGTGAGGAAAAACTTTTATGTTTTCAATGGTAGCACGTCTTTATGCGTTCCAGTTATGAATTATCTGTCTCTTCACATTTTGGAGAGTTTGATCAAAATCGGATGGATATCATCGTATAGCTGTCATATAAAAACGGGCAGGAATATATCATCAAGGGTATATAAACTTCGGTCGAGCCGAAGTAAGCTTTCCTCTATTATTTAAATTAATTGAGCACGAAAGTCTTTCAAGATGATTCTGAGTTCCTACGTGTAAATAATGACCGCCATCGGTTTGTGTTATGTCTGGTTCTTTTTGCGAAGTTTACTTGGAAAATGGAGCGAAGTCCAAATTATTATTATACCCATGGAGAGGGTATATTGAAATTGTACGGATGTTTGTAACGCACAGAAGGAAGCATCTCCGACCACATAAAGTATATATATTCTTGATCAGCATGACGAGCTGAGTTGATATAGACATGTCCGTCCGTCCGTCTGTCCGTCCATCTGTCCGTCCGTCTGTCCGTCCGTCTGTTTCTATGCTATCTCCTCCGTCAGTTTTAAAGCTATCTCAACCAAACTTGAATCTTTTGGTACAAATACGATGCACATTTGTCGGAACCAGCCAGATCGGATGACTATAGCAAATAGTTGCCATAGGAATGATCGGTTGAAAAGTAGTTTTAGTTAGAAAAACTTTTTTGTTTTCCACTCAAACGACTCCAAACCTTGTATTTATAAGTTCAAAATCGGACAACTATATAGCTGCCATACAAAAGATAGGTCTAAAAAAAAGTCTTAGTGAGAAAAACTTTTGTTGTTTCAATGCTATCGCTCCCAAACTTTGTACAGATCAATATTATACACTACCACACAATTCTGGCAAGTTTGATTCAAATCGGATAACCATAGCATATAGCTGCCATAGGAACGATCGGTCCAAAATGTAGTTCTAGTGAGAAAAACTGTTTTACTTTCAATGGTGGCGTCTTTATACTTTCCAATATGAATGTTATCTGATTCATAACAATTTTTGAGAATTTGATCGAAATCGGATGAATATATCGTAAAGCCATATAACAAACTGACAGTATATGGGCATTTCCATTCTGCCGAACCGTGACCGTCGGACAAATTGAAATTGAAAAAAAGGCAAATCAAATCGAATTTTTAATTCGTTTTTACTGAATAATATAGCTCTTAGCAAGCACTGTAATTAGTGTTAAAGTGCATATCAAGTGAAATTCGGTTTCCAAAATAATGACAAAATTGCAAGCTATTCGAACGCGACAAAAACAGAAGTGGTTTTCGCGAGCAGCTATATAAAGACAAAACTTAGCGAAACCTAACACAATAACTAAGCTCAAATAATCTTAATATCTTATGAATGAATAGTTCTTTGAAATGTATATTATTTGATTTAAAAATCCTGCGTACATTTTTGGTAAAAAAATATTTATCTCTGTCGATACGTGACATGTCGAACGTGACATTTTTTCCATCATTATATTTATGTGGTTTCTGCTATAATGCGAAGCAAAAACTTGCAGTTAATTGCATTTGCATTGCATTGCATTTGCATTGTGTCTGTAGTCACTTTTTTTTCCAAAAAATTAAGCAAATTTAATGTCAACATGAGAAAAATCGAGCTAGCACGGCCATGAAACCGAATATATCCAATTGGGTTATAAGTAAATGAAAGATTTGCTTACATTAGTTAAATTTGATTGTTTCCCCATGAAAATTCGTTCAAATATAGTGTTCTTAACCACTTTAATTTTTTTGGCCCAGGTGGACCTTTTTTTGGAAATGCCCATATATCATGCTCCAAGGGTATATAAACTTCGGTAGAGCCGAGTCTTACTTGGTAAATAATTTTATTTTATTTTTATTTGTGGGTGGTTTGGTGTTCGCCTACCATAGGGAGCACCTCGTGGTAAGTGTCTAGGTAGTTCCAGCATGGCCAATCGCCAACTCCAGAACTGTAGGGTTATAATTATATCTGTGTAATTAAAATTTCGACAGCGGTTTGTTTTGAGCCAGTCAAGTAGCTTTGAACTCTGCCCTTCTGATCTTTGTCGTTCCGAAATCGATATATATATGATCCAAATCCAAAATAAATTCAAAATATTTCATTTTTATTCACAAGTCAATTTCTACTTTTCATTGAAGATGATTTTTTCCAGGCAACAAAATGTTTTGAGTAAGTTTGTGCTAAAAAGTGTCAAGCTTTTTATTGAAATGAGTTAACCGCAACTGGTCACACTTAAGGTAACCAAGAAAGCTTATTGAAATAGCTATGCAGACAGCCTGCTCAATTAGTTTGTTGAGAAGAATAACCAACTATTATGTAAATAGAAAAAAAATAAATTACTTTTTGCGGATATGTTCTAGAAGTCACCGATAGCTGGAATCATGCTTCTTTTAAGACTAAATAAACCAATGCAAAATACAAAATGTTATCTGCGCCAATCGCTAGAGTACGGTGACTGAGAGAGCAACCGCTTCCATGAACCACAAAATCAAGGCAAATTTTGTGTGCTAATTTTTAGTAAGAAAAATATGACAAGTTCTCGTTGGCCCAGTGGGATATCCCTCTACACCATTCACAAAAGTCTTTCTATTGACACAAGTAATTACAACTGTCAATCGGTTTTAGTGTCCCAAATTTGTCAAATGTCTGGGCTTTTAGATGAAAAATGCGATCAGTTGACAGAAACATAAAGATACACTAAGAAAAGAGAGAGCCATTAGCCATTATCGACTTTGTTTTTACAGTTGTCAGTCGCTAGTTGTGTGATACGTTTAAGTAGATCGAAGTCAGAATAGTCTGATCCTGCGATCACAATTGTTCTGATTCTCTCCCTCTCCTCCGAGGCGTCAGTGTGTTTGTTTCCATTTGTTTGTTTATAAACATAGCCCAGCCGAACCGTTAAAATTGTCGCCGACAAGCACTTGAAACGTGTCCTTGTTGTCGTCAGCCACCAGCTGAGATGCTAAGGACATGAGTATGTCCCTCAATTACTGATCTACTGTGCGAAAGCGCTGTGCGCAGTCGAGAATTTATATTAAGTCGGTGGTTTGTGGGTCATACAGACACAGCACCCGTCCCAATTCGTCCCGTCTGACATATTGAAGCACTTCTATGTCGACATTGAGTGGGCGCTCCGTCGTCGTCATACAAAAGTTTTTTGTTTTTTTTTTTCGCAAGGCTCGGGCCATGCGTGTGGGCCACTTCAATAGAACGGATCTTGAAACACTTTCGTCTTGATCGCTGTCATTTGTGAAGTGCATAAGAACGAACCTTATGCAAAATCAGGTCATGTGGTTATACTTGGAAATCGAAAGATAGCTCTAGCAGTGTGATTTGTATTTTGATTTTCATTTAATTAAAATTTTGGGAAAATTTAAAAGAACTGACGGACAGACGGACCGGCTTAACTCAGAGCTGAGATTTGTCGCTCACGATCAGCGGCTGTCGAAAAAAGAAGTAGCGCGTGGCTCGCTCACGATCAATTCCGAACTTTGGGTAATATACAACAAAATTCAAAACATTAATGAAACTTTAAGTCCTGATTTAAATGATATTAAGGTCCTTCTAATTTTTCTGAAGATCTTTAAAAAAATAGAAGGTTATTAGCAAAAAAAGATTTGCTTTTGTTGCCCTACCAAATCCTCGTTTAAGGGCGACTTTTGAAATGGAAATATCATAAAATAGAGGTTCTTTGCACCTAAAGTTCTGTAAATGTAGCTGATCTATTTTAGGAACTCACACACTTTTGCCTTGGCCGATTGAGTGTATATTTATGAGTTGAGTACTATTTGACGATCTACTCAGTTTGGTGAATATTTTATTTCAAAGGGTTGAAAACACACACACACGCGCTGCATGTGGTCGTCCCCGCCTTTTTGTCCTGCGCCTTGGCGGCTTGGCTACTAATTTGTTTATGTTGCATCGCCTCTGGATTTGTTTATGCAACCTTTTTTTTATGACGCATGCACATGCACACTCTGACAGCTACTTGACGGCAATCCTTTTAACCGGCCGCCCACACAAATGGCGTTTCCATTTGTTTGCCTTGTAATTAATATGCAAATTGGTCACGGCGGCAAGTGGCGTATGCGCAATCTTTGAACTGCAATTAGTCGTTGCGCCTGTCACCGGAGGTCCCTGCCATTTGAGAGATTTTGTAAACAAAATTGTGCTGCATTTTGCTTTATTTGTTTAAACATTTTAGGCCGCCTGCAGCCTTAAGCGGCCATTGAGAGTGCATTTAATGGCGAAAATGCAAATTTCGAAAATCAAAACCCGGGAACCGGGTCTGGTCTGGACAGCCTTAAAGTGTAAACAAAATGCACTTGCGGCAGCAAAAATGTTCACTTATTATTAAATGCAATGGATTTTCGTTTTAGGCCATTTGCATGCACTTTGGTTTAGCGTTTTCAACATTGTCTCGCCATTCCACTCACTTGGCGATCATTTTAGTAATCGGCGTCTGTTGCACACATGTTCAACGAGAAGACGATGCGTTGGCTGCACCGACTGACACTTCGATTTGCAGCTACCGGCTTGGCTGCAGCTAATGTTGTTGTTGTTGCACGTGTTGCCGCCTGGGGCAAGTTTGTTTATGCAACAACCCTAACCCTAACAGTTCTTGGTAGGAATAACTTCACGACAAATTCATCAAACCAAGCACTAAAGTTAATACTCTAACATTGGGAAGTGCATAAAGAATGGATATGTAGGTAGGTACAAGAAAAAGATTGGAAAAATTTGTTACCATAAATTTGTAACTGTAATTTTACAACTCTACTCATGAGCTCAGTAAGAAACAGCTAGCAGAGTTTTAGATCGATTGGAATAGGTTTTATACTTCCCTTCCCGGTTCCGCTTTCCTTTTTTATTCTCGGGTTTGCTGGCTTGTCGGAATTCTTGCGAAAAGTTTGTGAACTTTTTGCACATTATTTCGTCGTTAGCAAGTGCGAAATAAGTTGTTTTTTTTTTTTTTTTTTCTGTTGGCGGGAAAATTTAAACTATTTTCCGAAATAAAATGAAATTAATTAAATCCACCCGGAAAAGTCTTGTAAAGGTCGGAAAAGTTTGTATGGGAAAATATGTTATTTTCATCCGATTGACTTGAAATTTGTTCTGATCAGCATATAACAGCGAAATAATTCGACACGTCGTTTTCCCGTTCGGATAAACCGAACAGATCTCAGAGATGGTAAGAGAGAGGTTCATGACATGGGAAAAATGCTTCTTACACATGCAGGTTGGTCGTTTATTTTAAACTGTTTGTTAGGCTCTCCGAATACGCAATATTTGAAATGTGAATTTCAAAGTTTTATAGATAGATAATCGTGACCTGACAGTTAGGAAAATTCACCGGAAAATTTCTGCATTAAAAAAAAACAAATTTTCATCCGATTGGCTTGAACTCTGTTTGTTATGATAGAATACAAAACAGTTTGAAATGCTATTTTCTGAAGTGAAAAAATAAAATTGACCTGACGGACAACGGCAAAAATTGCCGGAAATTCTGACATTATAAAACTTGTTCTTCAATAATTTGCTTCACGCAACTCGAGCCTCTTTGTACTGACTAGGAAATGGATGGATGAGTGCGTTGGAAATGGCAAGGATGTTGATGTTATTTAGATGCAACGGAAGTAGAAGGTTGTGCACGACTTGAGCATAAAGAAGGCCGAAGTGGGAAGATGGTGAAAAGTTGGGTGGGCTCATGTGTCCATGTGGTACAATTTGTTTGGGGGGGTGTATGAATTTGTTTTTTGGGGGAGGGAGTTGTAAAGGTGGGTGGGATATGGGGTGGAAAGATGTTGGTGGGATGTGAGTGGGAAGTGAAGGACACACACACATTTATATTTATAATCTGTAGGTAACTGACTGACAGACTGACATATTATCAACCCACAGCCAAAACGGCTTATCCTACAGAATAAGATTTGGCATAGACCTATGTTTAGCTATGCATGCGCGCACTAAGAAAGAAAATTTGGAAAATTTCACCGCGAAATAGGTTAAAACGCAAAAGAAAAGTTTGTGTGGGGCACATAACGACTGTAGCGCTCAGAACAACTAAGCTGATTTGCTAAGAGCGCGAGACAGAGTGAGCATGAAAGGGATCACACTCACACAAATTAGGTATGTTTGTTTTACCAAAATGCCATGGCTCTCTGAGACAGATGACAGCTGCTACATGTGTTATAATGAGGGGGCAGGTAAAGAGTGTAGAGCGGTGGAAGATGGAAAGTAGGGTGGGGAAAGAGTGGTGAGCGAGTGAAGAGGGGGTGTGGAAAAAACGGGAAAGCCAATTTGAATTGAGTTATAATTGAAGGGTGCTGATGCTGCTCTGAAATATAATATCGCTAGACCCGAAATTCGTCATGTGGTCGTACGGGAGAGATATTTTTTCAGCATCCACTTTACTGGCAGGGACCAACATATTATTCTGGAATTTTCGAGCGCCTAGAAAATTTCGTCGGGTCCTTGAGGATGGAATGGACGGAAAACAACACAGTTTCTTAAGATCTAGGACGCGGACAAAGTCGCGAAAAAATTTTAAATCAAATATTTTGGGATTAAAAATATTGTGCTTGAAATAAGTATTTTGTGCTTCGATCAAGTATTCTCGTACTTGTTGTACTGTTCAGCGGTATCACAGAAATCTCTTCCAACAAATTCCAATCCAAAACCAATTCTCAGTGTCACAGAAATATCTTTCAAATGTCTACTGTTTTGTTGGGAGATTTAGCAAAATTCACCACCCAAGCAATTTTGATAAGCAAAATTAGTTTTGGAAATGTAATCATCATTATTTTTCTGCATAGGTTGCATCAAATGAATCAAATATTTTAATTGTTTTAATATTAAAATTTATAACTAATGCTGCGTAACAATTAAAACCTACCAAATAAAGCGCCCTCTACTTATGGAGTCGCCATCTGTGTACTGGCGTGGGTACCAGCAAGGGCTAAGGGTTGCCAAGTTACATTTTATGATTAGCAAAATTTTTTTAATTTTTCATTTAATTTTTAGAGAATCTGATTTAAATTTGAATTATAATTTTAAAATGCATCACAAAACATATAACACAATCAAAAAATTTCTCATAACTAGAAGATGGGAAATTTTTTAAGCAACCCTGTTTATAGTTTCACCATTAACCAAACCTTCCAACTCGATTTTCAAATAAGAAAATAAAATCTCTTAAAGTTCTGGGACACCGACGGATTTTTTGAGCGTTTTGCAAACTAACCGAGGACAAAATCTCTTGAGATTTCTGTGACACCCCCCATTGAAACCGTTTGTTCTTGATTCTGGTACAAAGTTAGTGGTTTTTGAACTGAGAGCACAATAAGAAATATGTTATACCGTAGGGCCATTTGGGGGGGACACGCGCATACACAAGTTCACAGGTTCTTGAAACAGCTGTAAAGTCGACCAGCCTTCGCTATTTTGTGGTGTGTTCCTGTTTAAAGTATCACATGACCTTGAGCTAGCTAAGACTTGCTAGTAAGATTATCATACAAAAAGAAGTAATAAAGTCGGTCAAGCCCGACAGTACCTGGAGTAGCAGCTGAAACAGTGTTGCAGAACAATAGATGGTGCCAACAATGAGAGATTTAAAAACTGACCAATAGATAGCGCCACTACTGTATGGGCATGTGAAGTGGATTTTTTTTGGTCATAACTTGAGAATCGTTCATCCGATATTTGTCTTATGTTAGGCCAATCGTAAAATGCTTAATCCTAATTACTAACTATCTCTAGAAGGTACTAAGGTTCTTCAGTGGGGGATATGACGTTTTTTCCAAAATTCGGGGGCGGGAGGTGGTGAAAATAAGAAGTATATGTCCCATACAGGTCAAACCTCTACCTCCAAGAGCGTAGCCAGGGGGTAGCCCTAAATCTTCGATTTTGCCCCGAAAAATTAAGTTTTACACTTATAACTTAAGTTTTCCGAGATTATTTTGAAGATTGTTTCTCTATTTAATATCAAATGCATCTTGAACTAATTATTTAATGTTGAAAAATATATTTAAAGAAATATTGAAGAAAAGTTCAGGCACAGCTGCCCCCACTTTTTCGGAAAGCTGGCTACGCTCTTGTCTACCTCAGAGAGAACAGAAAAGTTAAAGAAGCTTTTTCATGGCTAGTTACTTCACTGTTGTCGCCAATAGCTGGTGAAGGTGACCGACCCAGAAAAATACACATTTTTAAAATCAGGGATGCAAACCGGTTCTGAACCGAACTGGACCAAACCGTAACCGAACCGCAATTTCAGCTGATAAACCGAACCGCAAGCCGAACCGGCATCCTTTCGTAAAGGAAGAACCGAACCGAAAAGCCATAAAAAACACAGTTCGATTTGGTACATTGTCGAGTTTTATCGCATTTAGCGCTTACCTACGGACAATGGTACTTGTACGTTTTGGAATTTTAATCGGTTCTCTAATATAACACACATGCGGCTGTAAGATGAACAGACGGCTGACCATTAAATTTTAAAACGCCATCAAGCTGAAATAAACAAACATGTTTGACTGATTCCGCAAAGCTGAACCTACAACTGAATTTTAAAGATCAAAGTAGTGCCTGTTGTGCATGCACTAAGCGTGGTTATTTATCAAGATCAGCTTTAAGTTCTGCCGTCAGTTCATTTTTCAGCCGCATGTGTGCGCTCGCCCTTTATGGACCCTATACAAGGGAGACTACTTATTCACCAAATTAATCGATGTAAATCTCTTTGTTCACGGACCTCGGTGCGAACCACTTAACCGAACCAGTCCTTATTTAAGAATGGTTTGCATCCCTGTTTAAAATAAAATATAAATTTGTTTCATTTGTTGTTTTTTGGAATAATGATGAGCTCAAGTAGTGTGATAATTAAATAGTAACTCTGCTATTCTGAAGTTGAGTAACAATTGTCAAAGTACTATTTGTATGGTTTGTATGTAAATTGCTGTGCACACAGTGAGAAAAGTAATTTACCGCAAACATTGGAAATATTACTAACTTTGTGGGTTGCGCCATTTTTAAACCATATTTTCGGTATGATTTACAATTGCAATAGTTCTCTTTACGTAAAGGTTTACAGTAAAATTTGACTAATTTTACCTTTTTTGTGGGTTGGCGCATTTCAGATTTCTTTGTGTGTAGGGTGATGTATTGTAGAAATGCCCGAGTCTTAATATAACAATAAATCCTCTTTCTGCCTTGTCGTTAAAGTAATTACACCATTAATTCCGAAACACTGTGCAGCTTTCACCAATATAAAGAGTATTTCAGAAACGTCTTTTCTGATTGAACCAGTTTTCTTTCCGTATTGTTTTGCTATTAAAGATGTGCTCTTTGTTTTATGGGATGTTCTGGCTCGAGTTTGGGCAAAAGGGGGAGACTGAGATTGGTTCAGAGCCAACGACATTGTCTAATTGCTGTAATGCCGGGGATTGGTACGAGCAAATGAAACGTTTTCCCCGTAAACAAAACACACGAAAGCAAAGTACGAATGATGCGCTGCCCTATTTCTGTTTATTTTGTTTTGAAAATTGTGCGTTTAATTTATAGTTAATTGTTTTTCAGCATTTCATTAACCAGCCAACCAAAAACCGAGCGGTGACTGTGTGCGGTCCCAGCTGAAATTCATGTGAATCCCACCCACCGAACACACGCGCTTATGAAATTATACCAATTGCTGATGATTGTGCTATTTGCGCAAGTTGTTGATGGCGATGCCTACCTACACACACATCTCCTACCCAGTTCCAACAAAATGGCCACCCACCTCAATTTCAATCTCAATCTCATTTTGCCGCCGGCAGCTGTTGAAATCTTTGCGCAATGATTCCTCCCTCTGGCCACTATTTTGCTTATTTGGCTTCAAATAAAAAAGCATTTAAATGATTTTGGAAGCTGCTGAGAAAAAAACTGGAATGATAAATGTTTTGGTTTTTGTGATTTTGTTTATTGTTCAAATTTCGCCTAAAAAAATTTCAAATTTTACCGCATGTATATAAAACGGCATTCAAATCGGCAAATGTTGAGTTGAGCCTGTTTCGCGAGCTGTTTAGATTAAAATTTGTGGTCTGGCTGGCCAAGAGAAGCGCAAGACACATGTGTCGGCCATTGAGGCAACTTAATTAACATTTTTAATGGAGCTGCCGACTTGTATTGCCGCCCGACAATTAAAGTAGTAGGAGTTCAGAGGGGGAGGCCTTATCAGCTGCCAGAGCGCTACTAATGGGGCAAAGGAAAAAACACTTGAAGATCTATTGATAACCCGCAGTCACTTGGCTCTGTGAACAACGGGTGAAAGATTTGATTTTCTAGCATTTGGCAATGCCAAAGTGTTTGTATAGTGAAAAATCAACAGCCTGCTAAAGTATGACGTGTTTTTTGTGCCAGACGCACGGTTTTGGAAAAGTTTTTCCAAGATCATTGGTTATCTCATGGAGCACCTGCAACGCACTTTACCATGGATATTCTGTTGTTTTCATTTATTTATTTGAAACATCATAAAAAAGCAAAGCGCTTAAAGTCTGTTTAAGTGTTCATTGTTTAGTGTAAACATCAAAGATATGGGAAATTGACGATGACTGAACAGCTTGGTGAAAAAGGTGGGTGTTGAGGTATGTGGAGTACACACGAGCACATAATGATGGATATGAAGTGCCAACACACTAAATACAGGACCGTTCTGGTATTCACTAATGGGAAATTCTTGCCAAAATTTTTAAAAACACGACATACAAGATCGTTTACAATTGAAAGTTAACGTGGTCGAACATCAAAAAGTGAGAAGACAAAAATAATCCACGTTATCGTGTTGAGTGATTCATGAAATTCTTCATTTGGAACAGAATATATAAACACAGAAGAAGCAACTTATTTCGGCTGCAGCATTATCATGGTTCGGCCCTAACTCGGCGACAGACAAGTCAATTTCCTTCACATTCCCGGTCACTAATTCCAACTCGCTTACGCTTCCGCACGGGTTTCTAAATATACACGGTTACTATTTACATTGTCAATAAGCTTGGTCTCTGTCCATTTATATACACACGTCTTGGTTCGTCTCTCTATCACATCTCTTTAGTCAGGTCAGTACAATGTGACAGTCGACTTTGTCTAAAAATACATTAAAGCTAAAATTCTTACCGATATATATGTAAATTTGGCGGCTATTTTCCAAAACCTGCAGACAAATATATGCAATTGTATATCTAATTACAATATAATATATATATAATATAGGGCTTCATGAATGCAATAAAATAAAATTATTGTGAACGAAAACAACTAGAGATGAGCGTCTTATTTCGCACTTGCTATCGACGAAATAATATGCAGAGATTAGGGTTGTCGATATATCTCAAAATATCAATTTCGATAATATCGAAATTTTCATTATCGATATTTGATATATCGGTCCAAAAACATCGATACATCGATATATCGGTTTTATTTAAAGCTTACGAAAACTGAAAAGTTTAGAGGAACGTCCTCACCGCCAAATGACCATTTCTAATTTTCTGAAACTGGTATAAAGTTTTAGGGTTAGATTTGTATAGGCGGAAAAAAATATCAACAAAGCGTATAGCAAAAACGAAATCTACGGAGAATTCGAAGAAAATTTCACCAAGAACTCATGGGTCCAAAATGAATTTCTAGCCGGTGCAAATCGATCTCAAATATAAAAGACTAGCAAAACCCACGGCGACTTCGTCCGCGTGTCAGTTGTATAAATTTGGGTTGAAATTGTGAAGAGTTAAGTGTGTACATTACAAATCATTCTTTGTTATAGACAACCATGAAAGAATACTTTTGTTTCATTAGCAATTTACCCATCGCGCATCGCTGCGCCTTCAACAGTATAGGACCAATGCACACCCACTTCCCATCCACATCCAACCCGCTCTCCACCCAATTCCCACCATCTTTCCACCCAGTTTCCACCTACATCCCACCCGCTTCCCATCCACTTGCCACCCACATTCCACCCACAAACCACCCACTTCCCGCCCACTTCCCGCACACATCCCACCCACAAACCACCCACTTCCCGCCCACATCCCACCCACTTTCCATCCACTTGCCAAAACAACTTACCACCCACATCCCACTCACATCCTACCCAGACCCCATCCACTTCCCAACCACCTCCCTGGGGGCATCCCACAAATGAATTCTCATTTTGACTTTACAAACCGAGTTTCAAGCAACTCGGATGAAAAATAGCGATTTTGCATGTAGAATATTCCGGGCACTTTCACGCCAACGCGGATTTTCCGACATGGTAAAATCACATTTCAAATCATTTCGAATTCTGTCCTTGCAAACCGTGTTTCATGCCAATCGGGTGAAAAATAGTTGTTTTATGCTGAATTTTCCGGTCATTTTCCTCGTGGGCGGATTTTCCAAAATCGGGAAAATACGTGTCGAATTATTTCGCGCACTATGCTTACAAACCAAGTTTCAAGTCAATCGGATGAAAAATAACATTTTCCCATACAAACTTTTCCGACGCTTTTCCGACTTTTCCGGGTGGAATTTTCCAAAACCCCGTCTTAGTACGCACATTCACCACTAACAGAAACTCCTGTCCAAATTTCAGTTTCTATCTCTTTCCGATTAGGCTGTGCGATGATTGCCAATCAGTCAGCGAATCAGGACACTTTTTATACCCTTGCAAAGGGGTTTATAATTTTGCCCAGAAGTTTGCAACGCATAGAAATATTCATTTCCGACCCAATAAACTATCTATACTATATATATCTATTGAGCTTTGTCCGTCCGTCTGTCTGTCCGTCTGTCTGTCTGTTTCTACGCAAACTGGTCTCTCAGTTTTAAAGCTATCGAGCTGAAACTTTGCACAGAGTCTTCTTTTTACTGCACACTGATAATATGTCGGAACCGACCGGATCGGATGACTATATCTTATAGCTGCCATAGGAACTATCGGTCGAAAAGTGGGTTTTAATAGGAAAAACATTTTTGTTTTTAATGTTAACATGTCTCACTTCAGCAATTATTAATATTATGCGCTTTTACAAAGATTTGGAAGTTTTGGTCAAAATCGGATGACTATATTCTATAGCTGTCATAGGAACTATCGGTCGAAAAGTGGGTATTATTTAGAAAAATAGTTTGTTTTAATGCTGGCGTTCTTAAACTCTGATGTATTAAAACATTTGCAAGGGTATAAAAACTTCGGCAAAGACGAAGTTAGCTTGTCCTTCTCGTTTTTATATTTATAGAGATTAAAGGATTTTGTCTTTTTGAACATGACTTAAAAGTAGGGCATAATACCGAAATCAGATCCGGAACCGTTTACCGAAATAAACCGTTTTAAATCGCGTACCGGAAACGGAACCGGAATCGAAACAAATTTCTTTTTGGGAAACCCGTTACCGTTATTATTGGAACCGATATAACGGGAACGAAACCAAAACGTTGGTACCGGTACAGTTTCGGTTTTTTTACCTTTGCAGAGCGCATCGTAGTTTCAGTCAGACGTTTGTAATGCAAAAAAGCAATCATAAAACGACCTTTACAAGCTGCCAGATTTTCTTTCAACTTTTTAGGAGTCCTAACATTAAAACACCTATCGATTGCCACACGCGTTGGAGCGTGGGCGGAAGACATCTTCAACTCTTGCTCCAATTTTGCGGCTGCAGATAAGGACATTCAGTTTTCAGAGATTGAGAGGCAGTCAGAACTGATGGGTCTAGCGGTGAATGAGGACAAGACGAAATACCTTGTATCCGCGGACAAAAAGTCCTTGCGTCTTGGACAATCTGTTACAATGGGAGAATACAACTTCAAAGTTGTAGAGGATTTTGTTTACCTCGGAACGACGATAACCAGCGACAACAACATCAGTCTGGAAATACGACGAAGGATCACTCTTGCAAACCGATGCTACTTCGGGCTAAGTAGAGAGCTTAAGAGTAGAGACCTCAAGCGAAGAACAAAATTAGCCCTATACAAGTCGCTTATCATCCTAGTCCTGCAATACGGCGCAGAAGCATGGACAATGACAGCAGCGGATGAAGCGGCGATTGGCGTGTTTGAACGAAAGATTCTTCGGAGGATTTATGGACCTTTAAAAGTGGGCGATGTTTTCCGCATTCGAAATAATGACGAACTGTATGAGCTATATGGGGACACCTGTCTGGTCAAGCGCATAAAGCAACAGCGGCTGCGCTGGTTAGGACATGTCACCAGGATGGACGAAGAAGCTCCAGTAAGGAAAGCTTATTATTCGAAGGCGGCTGACTACGGAGGAAGAGGCAGGCGGGGGAGACCTCGACTTAGATGGGATGACCAGGTTCGGGCAGACCTTGCCAAGCTTGGCGTGACCAACTGGTCCCAGCTCGCACGGAGCAGAAGCGACTGGCGGACATTAATCGCAGCGGCCGAGACCGTCGAACGGTTGTGATGCATGCATCGGGCCAATCAAGAAGAAGAAGAAGAAGAAGATAAGGACATTCTTCTGAACCGGAAAGTGTGGGACTAAGTTCGCGAAATTGTACGCATATTTGATCAGCGGAGGCGAACACAACTAAACTTAAAGCCGAAAATTGAGTTTTGGGCAATTTTTATTCATTTGGATTCACTGCAATTTGGAAATATCAAAAAATTCGTTCTCTCTTGCGAAATAGTTTTTACAGGAAATAGAAAAGCGAGAGAAATCCCTTTTTGAAAACAATGCTTATCTATGTGCAATATTTTTGGACCCTAGGTCTAACGTAACTAAAAATTGTATCGATCTTTTACATAATAGTTAAAAGTTAAAATTCTGGTTCATTTGAATGCGCCGACGAAGTTGAGACATATTGATTTTTATTCTTGGTAATAATTCTCCACAAAAGTTCCCAGAATTGTGTGCGATTTCAAAAGTCGTTCTTTCCGTTTCATCTACGCAGGTAGGCGTGCGTTAAACATATAATGAATCCGCTAAGAAGTTGCATGGACTCAACCACATTCAATGCAATTATGTCACTGCGAGCAAATCACAAGAATGCTATATAGTGGACGTAGTTAAATTCGAAGTTAAATTCGAAAACTAATAATACATAATATAATATTTATGAGCATAAATTGTAATCAGTAGATCTTACATGTTAACTACGTAAAAAAATAAGAAACATGAAGGATATATAATTTTACTTTCAATGTGAAACCATTCATTTCGTGTTGAATTTTGATTCGTTTTATTAAACACGAATAAAATGATTTAGATTTATCTCAGAATTTAGTTTTTTCAGTATTAAAAATAACTATTACTTATATCGGTACGTACCGGTATACCGAAATAAAAATGCGGGTACCGTATCGAAACCGAAAAACGAAATGAATTGAAAACCGAAGTGGAACCTTTAACCGAAACATTCCTTTCGGGACGGAACCGAAATTCGTTTCGGGATTATGCCCTGCTTGAAAGAAAACAATTTTATTTTATTTAACTTAGCAATCGAACTTCCACGAAGAAAATAAGGTTGAAGTGAAGAAAGAAAACATGGGTCTAAAATGAATTGCTTGCCCGCGCAAATCGGTAGCAGAGAGCGTAAGTTGAGAAGTCGGAATGCAAATAATAATATAATATAATATAAATAATATAATATAATGTAATGAATAATAGTGTCATGATCCAACCGCAAAATAAGCAAACTGATGGCGTTGAATTTACATTGGCACCACCTAATGAGAAACAAGTCTCAAAACACTGGCTATCCTAATCTAATTGATTAAAAAGGACGATCCAGAATTTAAAAATTTATTATTAAGAAAAAAAAGAGAAAAAAAACGGTCTTTCAACCACAAATAGCTTGCATGATAGTGATCGGCTGTTTTACGAAATAGAAATTAAAAGAAAGAAAAAGCAAAAAAATATTTTTATTTTACAAGCTTCAAAATATTCATGTTGTTCTTCCAACTGATTGTGGCCGACTGAATTCCAAAGTCACAATTTTAGGGAGTCAACTTCTACCGTCTCCAAAAAGCCTACTAATTTAGCATATTTTCACAAAGCCTACTTAGTTTCAATTTACGAAGGTGACAGCTATTTCTGTGATAATAAAGAGCAACAGTCACTTGTTCTTTTCGCACAGAAATGTAAAGTTCCCGACAATTTAATTGTGGAAAATGGCAGGTACCTGTGCATCGTACTGGCCTGCAAACTACTGTGGCACGAAGGCATTCATTGCCCTCTACTTATTTAAGCAGGCGATAGGCCGCAAATGGGGATTCTCGCCAGAAATAGTTCAATGGCTTTACACAGCCATAGTACGTCCTATACTGCACTCGGGAAACCGTCACTAGAGCTGGAGAAACATCGATGGTAACATTGATGCATCGATGTTATTATCTAAGCTGCAAATTGAAAACATCGATGTTTTTTTTCGCAATCAATGTTTTTGCAACCCTACATAAACAAGAAACGGCTACGCTATTTTCTTATAAAATTTACTTGGCGTCCATAGGAAAGGTTAGGTGATCAATTTGCGGTTCTGACAATGTGCAACTATCCAAAAAAATGTGATTGTACCAAAACCCTATTATGTATGCATATCCATTTACATGCTATAATCAAAAAAAAGTGCAATTTATTAAAACTCACAAATTTTTCATGACTTTAGCACACACTTCCTCTTTTAGGTCAAGAAATCTTTCGACTTCCCTGCCTTAACAACGTGATTTCCAAATGTTAGCGAATTGTGAATAACTAAAACAGTCCTAACTACAAATAATTATTAAAATTATAATTTGTATAGCATTATTCGAAAAGTCGAAGAAATATGCGACTTTTTTTTAACTTATTATCCCACTAATAAGCGAGATGCAGCAAAACACACAAAAATGGGAAGTGAACTTAAGTCGGTCCAAGTTGTCTGAGCCCACTGAAAGAAGTGGCTAAAAAATAGTTATATATTCCGGCAGCATCCACAGCTTCTAAAAGGAGGACATTCAGTAAAGTTGGACAGAGCCTGCCGGATCTAAAAGCCAAAGAATTGGGAGCGTTTAATATTCCTTTATAAAAATTTCAACAATTTTGAAAATACTTAAAAAGAAATATTTGATCTAGAACCCTATAAGGGACATTGGTTTTACAATTTATCAAATTTATATATATTATATATATTCTCTATTTATTTTCGATTTAATCTCAAGCAGGAAAGTGCTTTAGTAAGCTACATCACCAGACTCTTAAAATTTTAAATATTTTAAATTTCGATGTATCTAGACATCGATGTTTCTCCAGCTCTAACAGTCACACAGTGTTCCCAAATCCCAAAAAGACGGCCAAAAGTCGAAAAACGAATTTGATTTGACTGAAAGTCTGTACTCAAGGGTTTTCGGGGTTGCTGATCACGAATTCGAAGTGAAACTTTAGAAAAGCAAAATAGCGGATACAATATGGCGGACAATTTCTTGAAAAACGTATTTGATTTGGCTGTAACATCGAAAAACACGAGGTAAAAAGCTGTCGAACAGTTTACATGTCGGGGAAAAGTTCCTTCGTATAGTTTGAATTGCGCGCCTTGTGTAGAACGAATTGGTAAGTGTTGTATATCACGAAGACAAGTGTCGTTATACAGAACTGTTGGAGCTTAGTGTGTGTGTGTGTGTGACGGTGCGAGTAAGTAACGCGACGAGATGCGCGGTTAATACTATGACTTTGGCTGATGCAATAGAGGACGACACACACTAAGATTTACTGCGCCCTATACATTGTTTTTGACGGACTTGGTGGAAACTGATCAGGCCATGGATGACCCTAACCCGATATATATATATTATGTAGCGTAAAATGTGCCACAAAAATCATCAGTGAGACTAAATCTGCAGCTATCCGCAGCTAATTTTTGAATATGTTTTAAAGAATTGTCTAAACAACAATTTCATATTTGTTTGAGAGTGGGATGTGATGGGAGTCTTGACCTTTTGCTCTTTCTAACACGATTTTTCAGAATGTGATTAAGAAATAACCTCTACTTTTATTAACGATTCACTATTTTCTCCATTGTTAATAGTAATTTTGAGCAATACATTTAAATTGTAGGGGAGAGTCTCCGGTTGTGGACATACTTGCGTTTTTCACTAATAACTTTTTTCCAAGTCACCATTATGCAGTGATATGAACATCATTGTAAAGCTAAAGACTCTAGCTATTTTTCCTCAGAAGTAACCTATTGTTTTAGACAAAATGGAAAAAAATTTGCAGCCATGTATATGAAGTGATGATTTTCGCCAAAATTTTGTTTTTACCCGGTTGTGGACACCCTTGTAAAATAACGTTTATTTATTTAAGAAGCCGTCAGTGGCAAAAAGAACCAAAAATAATAGGCTTCAGTGGCAAAAAAATCAAAAAATGATGATTGAAAATAATTATTCCGAAATTCAATGTTTGCATGTGAAATAGCTGGCCGTCATGACAGCGCACTTCAAATTTCCAGGACGATCGCAAACATCGCAATGGATCGAATTTGCAGCGGTAAAATTTTTTGGCAAGAGCGCCAAACAAATCAAACATAAGTCGATGACGAAGACGCCTTCTTCTTGGCATCGCGTTTGGCCGACGGCTTGGCTGGTGGTGTTGCCTGTCGTTTTTCTGACCGGCCACGTTTCTGGGGGGTCTTCTTCTGGTGCGACACAGTATCACGCTTGGCTGCACGCTCAGCTGATTTTTTTGCCTTCTCGCGCAAAACTTCAACGCTTTCCGGAGAAGTTAGCACAGCGGTTTGCATTGCACCTAACACAGCCAACAAAACCGAATAAACAACGAACGAAAAATCTGCAAATTTTGCTCTGGTTCGAGGAAGCCCATATTTCTAGGCTGTAGTTTTGACGGCCTTCTTATCGATGAGGCATTGCTTAATGGCATCGACCAACACATTAAAACTGATTTTTGTTGAATCGGACGTTTTTTGGTGTTAACATGGCTAAAAATGCACAAAAATTCACATACATAAACAACGATATTTGACAGTTTTATGGCCAAACACACACTTTAAACACAAAAAACGAGGGTGTCCACAACCGGTGCAAAAGTGTGTCCATTCTTGGAAATGGTAGCCATTTTTATTTTGTTCAGCAAATTTACACAAAACAAACATTTCACTGAAACTTGATATCACATCACAAAGTTCACTTGGGGTTTCAGAACAAAAATTTTAGTATAGTAGTATTTCGCATATAAAAATTTCTCCCAAGGGGGGTTTAACCCCCAAAACCCCCCTGCGTACGCCACTGCTTTCTAGAGTAGAATTTTTTTTTTTTTTTTTGAATCCAAATCGGTTAAGTTTTCGCGATTCTATACGTTTCTAAAAGTTGTGTTATTTACGACGCATGACGAGTTAACGATGAGGCACGCTCGACGCTCACGAACGCAGTTCATACCAGGTTGGGACATTTCCTCCTTATTAACAGTCAGAATACGAACTAGATGTACCACTACAACTATTTCAATCAGTAAAAGTCCATAAAAAATATTTTTTTCGACTTTTGGCCAGCTTTTTGCGATTTGGGACCATAGTGCGTCAGTCCTGAGTACGTTACACAAAGTACAGAGAAGTGCTTCGAACCACACTCTAACGGAGGCACTTAACACCATATTCCATCTTCGTTCTCTGGACTTGATTTCTAAACAAAGTAGCTGGAATTACAGTCCTGAGACTAATAGAGTCTGAAGAACTCAGGACACTCAACCATACTAAACCATCAAGCCGCGATTACCGGCATTACAGACTATTGTATACAGATAACGTCATTCCAGAAACTGTATGACTTCAATATCACTAGTAGACGGGACAGGGATAACTTGCCCCACAGTAGAGCAAACGCCATCAATATCTAAACTGATGGTATTAATTTGATCTTAAAAATGTCATTTTGATATTACCGAAAACAGGTTAATTTCAAGTTTCTTATATCGGCTTTTTCTTGATATGAAAAATATAATGTTAAGGCCCAGATCACAGCATTTTTTCGGTGAATTATGAGTTTGACTGGCTATTCACATTTAAAACATAACAAAATGCTGGACCACTAGATTATCATGTCTTATGTATCAATCAGTCTGAACCATAATGAAGCATGCTTCTTAAGATCCGAGCTAGTACCTAAGTTACCAACTATACTTTCAGTTGATGAAATCGCTTGAGATTTTTAGAGAATACAATACAACATAAAACATGATTTGTATTTACCATTCTATATACTGTTGGGCTGCCATTTGAGAATGTCCCTATTTATCCACCTCAATTGCCTTCTAACGTAAAAATTAACTTAAATACCTAATGCATAAATCAACATGAGTTTTCACTCCACTCTGGCTCTTTCTCAGTCCATCACATGGATGCCTCGTTAACCTTTGTCACTAAGCAGAGCAATTTACGTTTCAAATGAATTCCTCCTACTTTTTCTTAGTGCCATTTCTTTATTTTATTTTCATTTTTTTTTTGTATCCATAATGATTATACGAAGAAATTCTTTTCTTAGCCTTTTTTTTTCTTTCCCCCAACCCGAACGCCTATCAGCCACACCCACTGAAGGCAGCTATTAGCAGTAATTTTCAATTTCCTTTCTGATGAAGCACATGGCAAGAGGGAGAGAGAGAGCAAATTATATGGCACACAAGATGAGACATTCGCTTTTTTCCCTGACGCTCACGTACGCAATTGTCCTGTGTGCGCTTGACTTCGATTCGTAAAGAAGATTTTCTTGCAGTTCCAGTTGGGTGGCGCAAATGAACGGCCATTATGTTCATCTCAAGTGAAAGCAGCGGCTGAAGTGAATTTTTAACGAGCAAAACGGCGACGACAGTGCCTTGCAGTGAGTTATCCTGGCTGCAAAGGACATGCTTCAATAGAATAAGAAGAAAATTACACTTAAACGTTGCGGCGTGTCGACAGCTGGTCAGCTTTTGTGTATTGTCGGGTTTGATTGGATGGTATTCAGAAGCTTATTAACAGTTTCACTTGAAAACGAAATTTATTTGCCTAAGCCGTTGACAGACAAATCAGTTGGCCATCCCATTCCCCCCCCTCTATCAATCCTTTTCACATTCTTACGCATAGCACTCATACGCCCAGTGCGCCATGTGCATTAACATATCATTAGAGTGTGCGTGTGTGTTTGTCTGTTTATCTGCGCTTTTGTTTACAATAAAGCGTAATCATGTGTTACTAATACCAATAATAAAGGCAATGGGCCATGTAACCCAAGCACAGGCATATGAACTCTTCCATGTGTTGTTATTTTTTTGGGTGAGAGTCGCACACTGGGGCAGACTAGAGAAACTATATGTAAACTTCCATGTTCGGTTCGTATTCGACTATCGACTCCTTTTGTTTTGTCGCCAATTTTTTCAATTTTTTTTTGGGACAACAACTTTTAAGATTCCAGAGGTGCCTTGAGCCAGCTGAGGAATGCGTAGACACTAACAGAAACGAAGAATATGTTGCTCAAGCAACAATAACCACAAGAAATAGAAAGAGAAAACTGTTTGTGTTGTGTATCTGGTACACACGAACTCTTTCGAGTCAGATATTTGTTGCGTTCGAATTTTCAATTGGGTGGTGAGCGATGTGTCTATTTCGCATGAGTGTGTGTGTGCGATTGTGTATGTGTGTGTGTATGTATGTATGTCTTAATTGTACAGGGTATTTCGGAGTCGGGCCACTCGACTGCTACGCTCTTACTTGTTGTTTTTTGTAAGTATGCTTAAAACGGCCTGTAATTTCTCACAATAGTGTATTTTTTTAGAAAACTTGTCGATTTTTTAAGCTATTTGGAAAGATAGGAAAGAAAATAAAAGAATAACTTGGCCATATTATCTCAGCTCGTTTTGAGACCAAGTCTATACATACTCAGAGAAAAATATCCGTTCGAATTGTAACGAAATCATGAACTTGTGTTGACGATAGTCTACTAAACATGCTTTTTCGATGTTCATGAGCAATTTCAATCCCAATGGTTTGGGCCTGTCTTAGAAACATTATGCGCTCGTGTTAGAGACTGTTCTCTGTTCTCGCTTCTCGGTAGCCTGCTTGATCCAGAAAAAAACAAGAGAGGAAGTCGGTCAAGCACGACTATAACATACTCTGTACCCGGAGTAGAAGCTGTGCTCATCTCTAAGTTTCTCTTTCTCTCTCTCTGTTTGTTAAATGAAATGCGGTGTTGGTTGCAGGTGCGGACTCGGCTGTTGATGCTGATCAAGAATATATATGGGCATATTCAAAAAAAGGTCCACCTAGGCCAAAAAAATTAAAGTGTTTAAAAACACTATATTTGATTGAATTTTCATAGAAAAACAATCAAATTAAACTAATGTAAGCTAATCTTACATTAACTAATAACCCAATTGGATTTATTCGGTTTTACGGCCGTGCTAGAGCGATTTTTCTCATTTTGACATTAAATTTGCTTAATTTTTTGGAAAAAAGTGACTATAAATTACATGTACTTTCGCTATCTAAAATCTTTCTGATGGTACAAAATGCTATACAAGAATGCATAAGAAACCATGAGAAACTATGCCAATTTAATTAACTGTAAGTTTTTGCTACGCATTAAAGCAGAAACCACATAAATATGATGATGGAAAAAATGTCACGTTCGACATGTCACATATCGACAGAGATAAATATTTTTATACAAAAAATGTACTCAAGATTTTTAAATCAAATAATATATATTTCAAAGAACTATTCATTCATAAGATTTTAAGATTATTTGGGCTTAATTATTGTGTTAGTTTTCGCTAAAATTTGTCTTTATATAGCTGCTCGTGAAAACCACTTCTGTGTTTGTCACGTTCGAATAGCTTGCAATTTTGTCATTATTTTGGAAACCGAATTTCACTTGATATACACTTCAACACTAATTAAAGAGCTATATTATACAGTAAAAAACGAATTAAAAACTCGATTTAATTGGACTTTTTTTCATTTTCAATTTGTACGACGGTCACGGTTCGACAGAATGGAAATGCCCAAATACTTTATATGGTCGGAAGTGATTCCTTCTCCCTGTTACATACTTTTGCACAAACTTAATATACTCTATGTATCTTTGGTACAGAGTATAAAAACATATGTTATGATGAGGGAGGTGGAGCCTTCTGAATGGTGGTTCGCGGGGGAAGGGCGGGGGAAGAAAGGAAGGGACGACCACACACTAGTGTTGTGAAAACATCGATAGTGAGCACTATCGATAGTTTGAACATCGATAGTATGCTCCATCGATAGTTTGAACATCATTGGGCGTGTTCAGCAGAATAATTGATACGCGAGCAAGTAGCATAAAAAAATTATGCATTTAGTAGTTTCTGCTAAACGAATTGCTACATTTTTGAACAACGCCGCGGGGCGGGGGAATTCTGAAATGGCGGCGTAGACACATTTGCGATCCATGTTAACATAAATTCTGCATATAAAAAGTTGCAATTAGGTTTAACTATATTTTAGTATTTATTGTTTTAATTTATTCGATTTTTCTATATTATCGAAGAATTCGCAAATAAAGAAAATTAATAATATAAATAATAAATTTAGGAACTTTTACTCTGACTTTGTTACCATATGAAGTTTCTTCCGATACATCGATAGCGGGTGTCAACAATCGATTGTTGGGTAAGTACACAGACACCGATAGTTTCGATGATGCTGATGAATGATGATTTCACAACACTAGCAACAGAGGTCGCAAAAATCGATCCCCGATTAGCATATGTAAATCCATCGGAAAACCCCTTTGCATATGTAAACATTTTTTAAACGGTAAAAGGCCTTTGTGCTCAACCTAAAATTTATATATAGCAAAATTCTTGAAAATTCAAGAACGAATCAATTTGTTTTCAAGAGCATTCGTTCTCAAATCATTCGTTCTAGTTTTCTCTTAGTGAATCACCACCAACCCTTCCATATGCTGGTCGTTGTTGCATAGTGTAATCTTAAATACTAAATATCTCTAGAACAGAGTTCCCCAACGATAGCCCCGGGGGCACGAACTTACTTGCCAATTCTTACCGAATGCTTGCCGAAGTCAACCTTCATTGTGTGTTAGAGAGAGACACAGTCACGTTTTCGCGCTCTCAGCTTGGGGAACTCTACTCTAGAAGGTACAATCCACCCATCTGCAAAGCTGTGGAAGATATCCTCCGCTTGCACTCATTTTCAACCTTAAGCCTAGTACGGAGGGCGTTCGAATTTTTCTTCAAGAAATTTGCCTAATATTTCTTTTTGTGGAATGTAAAAGGCAATGTGACCATGCCCTGTGGCGTGCCCTGAAACAACATGACAATTTGCTCAAGAGTGGCGCAAGAATCCATGAGCAAATAAGTGATCCAAGCCTCCCCGCTACCACCCCTCCCACCCTGAAAAAATGTTGCATACTTTTCGGATGGTCACACTAAGGAACGCAGGAACACTGTTAAACATGTTTTCTCATGAGTGACGGGTATATCGAAGTCGGTTAGAGCCGAAACAACCATCAACTATGCTCTCTGCTTCTGTTTGGTTGTGAGAAGAGACATACTTTTGGATGCATACTTTTTGGATGGTCACACTTAGGAAGGTGTTTATTCATGAGTAACGGGTATATCGAAGTCGGTTAGAGCCGACTTTAACTTACGCTCTCGTTTCTTTATTCTGTCAGGTCTATCTCGGGCCCTTATGGCAAACTTCACGCATTAAAGAAATTCTCAAATGCATGTATAGATTTAATAGTTGTTAACAAAAGGTCGCTAACAATATGAATGTGTGCGAAAAACTATGTGCCTTTTCTCGTTCTCTCTCACGCTGACTCGCTCTCATTTTATGCTTAACTCTGGCGCTCTCTTGGGTCTGCAACCGTTTTAACTAACATTTTAAATGTTCGGTCTTCGTGAAGACCGCATTTGATGAGCGATTGACTGTATTGGGCCTAGTATGGAGTTGCTCTCAGACCGATCAGTGCTGTGTGTTCAACCACGGCCACCGAGCAGTGAGCGAAATTGCACCTTAAATTTAGTTGAAGTTTATTTTTGTTTTGGTCAATGGCGTGAGCGAGCAAACAAATTTTGAGTTACTATACGTGCTAGGACTAGAGACACCCGACCACGCTAGAATTTATTAGACTTAAACAACGTTTGTACGTTACTGTCTGGGACTTTAGCTCAGACTCAAAGACTAAACACTAAGACGTCACGCGAGAAACAGACAGGGAAAAATCATTAATAAAAAAATTAATCGCTTTAACACGGTACGAAGTATTCAAAACAGCGCTCGCAAACGAAAAACTCCATACAAAAAAAACGTAAAACCGCAACGCAAATCGTTCGAGACGAACACGCGTCAAACTGAATTTTGGATGGAATGAGCATTCGTACCTTTCTTTGGGCTCCCAAAGTAATTAAATTTATTTATTTTGACGGTCAAAAGCAAAGAAAAGCGAATAGAAGGGTTAGCGTAAAAATCATTTGAAGAGCTTTCATGAAGAAGAATAAATAAGAAGATTTATAAAAATAAGAAAAAGATTAAATAATTGGGACCTCATCAATAAAATTATTTTTGATGCAGTTGACATGAGTCCAGAAAGATCTGCAACAAGCATGTCCGAGCCAAATGCAACAAAAGTAATACTTATTTTTTAGAAATAAAAAACAAATAAATAACATTATTTTTATAAGAAAATTTATAACATTTTTCATTGATACT
This sequence comes from Lordiphosa stackelbergi, assembly GCA_018904235.1. NCBI lineage: Eukaryota > Metazoa > Arthropoda > Insecta > Diptera > Drosophilidae > Lordiphosa > Lordiphosa stackelbergi. The sequence goes on along the minus strand of JAEIFU010000232.1, from coordinate 154,446 downwards.
GCACGCCACCAGATTAGTTTCGTTTGGCGCCAAGTGCTGTTCCAACAATTCAAAGAGGCAAAAAAACTGTTGGCGCTTATATGGAAGTTTGGAAAGTTTTGGCTCGAATTATTATGGGACGAGGGACATCCTAAAAGGCCTAACAACTATGCGGGCCCTGAACCAAGCTTGGGGCTGAGTTTTAAATTCAGTCTCGACACCCAGTTCTGGATCAACCGGGTGAGATCAGCAGCGGTTTTAGTTGTACGTTGCACTTGGCCATGGAAGTGGAATTGAGAATCCTGAGTTGACTTTAATTCCCATAAATATGTTACCTAAATCTTATCTTCGTTTAGTAATTCGACCCACTGTGCGTTGTCCGCGTCCCACTCGCACCCGTTCCCGCACCCACTTCAATGTCAGTTCGTGCATGCATAATGAGCCATAGAGTAGGCGTCCACTGCTACACTGCCGCTGTGTCTCCGCACTCTCGCCTCAAGTGCACTTGCAGAGAGTCATGGGCTTTGGCGTCAAGTAAACATCCATTTCCATATCCATACCCATATCCATGGAGGCAAATGGCGCTCTGCTGGCGCTGACATTGCAGGAAGCAACTGTCTTTTCGTCTTCCTCTTTGTTTATATTTTAAAATGTTAGTCCGCATATTTGGTGATCTTTTCTGTTTTAAGTAATCGAATTTCCCCACTACAAAATGAATATGTTGAAATCCTCTTACGATTCATGATGAATAGCGTTTTTCGGCTAAAGTCTTTGGCATTTTTGCTTAATTTTCCAAAAGAAACACTTGGACTGGCACTCTGGCGCCTTAAGTAGATGCTTTTATGATAGATATACATTTTGATTCATTAAATACTTAAGTAGAGGACTCAAGTGCCAAAGTTTAAGTGTTCGGGGTTATTATTGCAAAATTGAAGCAACAAAGGGCACATTTTTATTAATTTGTATTGTACGTTGTGGAAATATCGAAATATAGATAAGTGGGTTTGGTTTTCGAAAGAATTAATGAGGTTGAAAATCATCTTTAATTTGAAACTCTGACACGATTAAAACTTAAAAAGCACAACCTCAACCAATATTTTTAATAAGGCAATATTTGTGCGACCGAAACATTGTGCAGGTATAGCGACAATAAAACCAAGATACCAATACGCAACCGGGTTTCGAAATAAATTGAAACCAAAACAGTGCTAATTGATGAAATATAAACATAACCATAACATAGTGAGGCAGAAACATCACCTAAAAAGAATATTTAGAAACTCCACCCAAGAAAACAATTTGCCTAAAACTGCCAAAAATAACTTAAAATGTATTGCAATTGGGACTTAAAAGGATGTCAAGACATCTGAGGCTGTTTTCACACTGTTCGACACATGACCCATGATATCTAGTATGCCTAGGCAGCCTTATCCTTATTTTCAGTTTGCGAATGACCTCAAGTTTTTAAGACAAAATACCAATTTTTAGTAATTCTTTCGAAAATGTTAGGTAAAATATTCCTCAGAAATTTTGCTTTTTCCATTTCACAAACGCTTTGTGAGGTATTGTTATTAATGTTTTTATTATTGAACGTCTTGTAAAAAGTTGCAGTTTTAGCTTTTAACCTGAACTCGCTGGTGATTGGATACTAACGACATTGCCTCCTAAGCGTTAAATTTCCCTAAAGAGCCCAGTCAATTGCTTTTTATTTTTATTTTTTTTTTAAAATTTTTTTTTCATTTTTTAAAAACTCCCAAAATAAACTTTCAACCTTTATGCCGCTTGCATTTTTTGTTTTTTTTTTCTAATAAAATAATTATTTATTTTTAATTTTTAAAAATCTCACCAATAAAAATCTTTTATGCCCTTGTATATGAAAAATAGTACAAATGTTTGTAACCCGAGGCATTTCCGACCATATGAAGTATATATATTCTTGATCAGCATAACGATCTGAGTTTTTTAGATCAAACTTTGCACGAAGACTTTGAGATACAGGGATTGTGCGAAAAGTAATAGGACTGATTTTCTTCCGCCGCGACTGTACTTCAGAGCGTACGCGCACCGACTGCATTCGGTAGAGGACGTTTCTAGCTAACGAACAAGCGGTTGGTCAGTTGTCTCCAAGCACCTGGAGAATCAGGACAGGCAATTTCGTGCGATGTGTTTCTTTGAGTGGTGGCAGGTATGCGTTTAAATTCAGTGTCAAACTCCGTTTGATATGATCAAGCAGGCTTATCCAGATGTTGCTTTAACAAGAAGTGGTGTTTTTCTGTGGCACCAGGCCTTTTTGGAGGGCCGGGAAGAGGTCGTCGATAAAGACCGTGCTGGAAGACCTTCGACTTCGACAAACACCGACGATGTGACTCGTGTGCACAAAGTTTTGAACTCAGACCGTCAACTAAGTAATAGTAAATTTACCAAAATCTGTGGTTCATGACATTGTGCCGGAGCATTTAAACATGCGCAAGGGGTGCGCGAAGATGGTTCAAAATGTGAACAGCTACCTGACCAAGCCCGGTATCCCAACGCTTTCGCAGCAGCACGACAGAGGGGATCCAAGCCGCATGCACCGCGGCTCTCAAGGCTATTCCGGAGAATGCTCATACCAGCATACCAACGTCGTCTCGGCGGCAGACCACCGCCGTTAGACCAGAGCAAGAAATTCCTACCGAGATCAATTACGCTCGGGAAAAAGCAGGCAGCTGAGCAGTTATCTGGCCTGAATTAACGCTGAAGTAATGGACACATGGGCAAAATGTGGTAAAGTGCCCCATGACACACCTCAACTTTTAAGCTGTTTCATTAAGAGCAGTACCGATATCCTGTAAACTAAGTGTTTTTTTTAGCACTCCTCGCTCATTATCTCGAACGCTATCTCGCCCGATATTGTCAGGCACATTTTGCGGCGAACAAATTTCGAATTATACTTTTACCTATTTGTTAGATTTCTCTGTCGAAATATCATAAGCTTAAAAAATGGAGCACCAGAGATAGCCATGTCCGTCTGTCTGTCCTTGGCTTCTTTATCACTTTGTGTCACTTTCTATCTAAAATTTAACAAATATATAGAAACTCTGGGGGATACAGAGTATGTTAAAGTCGGGCTTCCCCGACTTTGTAACTTGTTTTTTAGGAAAATATAACATAAATATTTGAAGTCGATTTGCTATTTTGCGATTTTGGACTAGGAATTCATTGTAGACCCATGGTTTCTCGGTGAAATTTTCTTAGAATTAATTTTTTCGTTTTTACACATAGCTTTGTGCGAAAAAAAATCGACCTAATATGTATTCTTGATCAGCATCAACAACCGAGTCGATGTAGCCATGTCCGTCTGTCTGTCCGCCTGTCCATCCGTCCGTATGAACAAACAGATCTCTGATATGGTAAGAGATAGAGGTTTGTCATGTATGGGACAAATGCTTTCTATACTTTCAGGTAGATCAAGTTTATTTTAAATTTTTGCCACGCCCCCTTCCGACTCCCGCAATTCGAAAAAATCGTCAACTCTCCCACAGTTTTGTACATAGATGATTGGTACCTTTTAGTGATAGTTAGTCATTAGTAATATGTATCGATTTGCCGAAGAAATGATAAAGATCGGATGAGTGGTTCCAAATTATGAGCAAATAATTCAAAACCCCCCCTCTGCCTCCCTAACAACCAGCACCGTATTGCATTCAGCAAAGAGAGAGAGAGAGAGAGAGAGAGAGAGAAAAGGGATGAGCTTAGCAGCAGCGCTGCATTCAGCTTCTACTCCAGGTACAGAGTATGTAATAGTCGGGCTTGATCGACTTTCTCACTTGTTTTTAATCGTCCCAGTCCTATTACTTTCCGGAAAAACCCTGTATATAAACGACGGCAACGCGAAATTTGTTCGAAATCAGCTGTCTATTTGTTGGGAAATGGGTTTTAGTGTTTAATTTATGAAAATCAATATAGATAAATGTGGCTCGTTTTTTCTAGTTAAGGTATGAAATTTGCCAGGAATTTTAAGTTAATATGAAACCTTTGTTCTTCAGTGTTATACCCCCAGACGTCAGGTTTCGAGATATTTCAATACATACAGCACATGGTTTACAAAAAGGCCAACGTTTGAAGCGTCAGTACAAGCAGATTTTTACCATGGAACAACTTCACGCGAGCACTCTCAAATAGTTGAAATTTACATTCAACAGATCAAGTCAATTGTGAAAACTCAACGTGCTTTTAAAAATTAAAAATTCAAGCCCATTTCACATTGAATGGGACCGTAAATAAGCAAAATAGCCGTATTTACGCCACTGAAAATCCTGAGGAGATTCAAGAAGTGCCTCTTCATGACGAAAAGTCACAGTTTGGTGCGGCGTTAGTGCGAAAACGGTCATTGGGCCGTTTTTCTTCCAAAATGAAAATGGCCATGCTGTTACCATCAACCAGGAGCGTTATCGCGACATGATGACCAATTTTGTGATGCCAATTATTCGTCGAAAGCGTATGAGGCAGTTCTGGTTTCAACAAGACGGCGCTCCACCGCACACAAGTCGCATAACAATCGATTTTCTGAAGAAATTGTTTCCGGGCCGTTTGATGTCGAAAAGTGGTGATTTGGACTGGCCACCGCGTTCGCCCGATTTGACGCCGCCTTACTTCTTTTTGTGGGGATATTTGAAGTCAAAGGTTTACGTTAACAAGCCAAGGACCGTAGAAGAGCTCAAGGACAACATTCGTGAAGAAATAGCCGCTATTCCGGCCGAAATGTTGGCGAAATCGATGGAAAATGCTGCAAAAAAGGGCACAATACGCCATCAACGCCAGAGGCGGCCATTTGAGAGATATCATATTCAAAAATTCATGTAAACAAATCTACTTGGAACAAATTAAATGATTAAGATTGCCAACCGCCAAATTTTTATTTTTTTCTTTGATTTTTTAAAAAAAAAAACATGGGTCCGTCGAATATGGGCAACCCTGTATACTTGTGTTCAAAGATGTTTGTTTACATTTATAGGTCCTGTGAAATACGTTACAGAAAAATCAAACACAAAGTTTTGATTTTGCTCATAAGATAGAAATTTTTCGATTTTAATATGGAAAATGTGGTTAATTCTGGAAAATTATCTGCTGATATTAAAAATCTCAGAAAAAAATAGTTGGTAGTCCTTTGTCTGTTACGAGAATTTTTCAGAAATATTTAAATCTTATAGCTGCAGAACGAACAATAGAATGGAAAATTCTTAAACACAATTTTAATGACATCTGGAAAGCGTCGCCTTCTTCCCGCATTGAGTCTTACTTCCCAAACAAATTTGAGCTGAAATGAGGGGAAATCGTTAATAAATCACAGACAACATTTGTCTAAATCAAATATTTATCTGCCGGTTGTTGTAAAGATTTGCCACCCACCCGACGCACGGCGAACGGATGGGCCTTCTTGTCCAATACTTCCCAAGTAAACTTCACTGAGCTGGCATAAAAATACAAAATTATATATACGAAATGCAATAAAACTCAACGCGCCAATTTGTAGGCAATTAAATTTGATTTTCATGTAGGAATTTTGATTCTGGTCTGACGTCCGCCAACGACTTATTGTTGTTTACTTTGTCATATTTTGCCAATGTGTTTTTGTTTTTATTGTCTATTTGTTGCCGCATGCCGAGGCAGTTGATGATACTTTGTTTATTATCTCGGCCTGGCCAAATAAATGTTACGGCTTTTCTGCGGTAAATTGTGAGATGCAAACCTTGAACTGGCTCTGCGGCGGTGGCGGCTCAAGTGGATTCAATTTCTAATCGCTCACATTTGAGCAATCAATGCAATGATCTCAACGGCCGGCAAAATGCAGCCATAAATTCCCATTCCCGGCGGATGGCCAAGTGTTCCATCAAAATCAAAGCTTTTAAGTCGCTCGCTAGCCTGAAGTGTTTCGTTCTAATTTGCGCAGCAAATGCGCAATTAGCCGCTATTACATTAATAATACTACGCGTACTTGTCTACCAGTAATTGAAAATTGAACAAACAAAAACGTTCGAATGGAAATCGAAATCGAAAATGAATTTGGAAAGAAAAGCGCACATTGGCCAAAGTGAATCAATAGCCTGCACTTAAGAGCTTAAAAGTATCTGCCTGCCTTGTGGCTCCGCACTAGAGGTAAGTATACACGTTTTTGTGGTAAAATTTGGTTTGGCTAAATTACTGTTTCACCGGAACCGAATTCGATTCCGTTAAATTCCCTGCTGATACGTACCGAAACGTATGTTTCGAAAAAAGGTTCGCTTTTGTTTAATATTACCAATAAAATTAAGACATTTAAAACTTAAGTCCAAACAAAGTGAGTAAGCAGCTATACACATGTGTGTAAGCATTGGACCTTACCTGCCTTAGATCAAAAATAATATTTTTTCTAGTTCTTCGCACAACACGGCTTAATAAATTTAGTATATTTAATAAAGAACTAAACAAAAATCCAAAATAATATCTTAAGGTTTGTTGGCCTTGCCAAGGCTTTAAAAGTTCAAATTTGAACTTTAAATGTAGCAGAGAAAGTAGAACTTTTTAACAGGCTCATTAAGTTTTTTGTCCATAATTTTTTTAAAACAAGACACTCACAATACCACAAAGGAGGCTGGTTGACTGTATAACGCTATTTCATAAATTTCCCGATTCAATCATCAGCAGTCTTGGCCTATCTTTAATGAGCAGGCAGAAGGTTTGGAGCAAAATCCACATCAGCAGCAAACGCCAAACCCAAATGCAATCAAAAAGAAGTTTTTGATGTTTTTTAATGAAACTATTTTCGGTTTAGTTTCTATCACATCGCTTTTAAAAACTGTCGAAAAAAGGTAAATATTTCAGACGATTTTAGTAATAGGAGTAAAATTTGATTTGAGCGTCACGTGACACTGACGTCATTCATATTTTGTGTTGTTGTTTTGTGGAGTTTTCGGCAAACACACACAGCCATAAGAGGACTGGCAGATGGGGGAAGTGAAGAGGTAGGATAGATGCTGAAAAGGGGCAACTGGGTGGGTTCTGGGAAAGATCTGGGTGGGATCTGGTGGTATTTGTGGCTGGGATCTGGTTAGAATTTGGCTGGGATCTGGGTGGGATCTGGTTGGGCTCTGAGTGGAATCTGGATGGGATCTGGGGGACTGGGTGGGATCTGGGGATCTGGGTGGGATCTGGAAGGGATCTGGGGGGATCTGGGTGGGATCTGGGAGGGATCTGGGTGGGATCTGGATGGGATCTGGTTGGGATCTGGAAGGGATCTGGGCGGGATCTGGGTGGGATCTGGGGGATCTGGGGGGATCTGGGCGGGATCTGGGTGCGATCTGGGTGGGATGGGATCTGGGTGGGATCTGGGTGGGATCTGGGTGGGATCTGGGATCTGGGTGGGATCTGGGTGAGTATGGATGGGATCTGGGTGGGATCTGGGCGGGATCTGGGCGGGATCTGGGTGGGATCTGGGTAGGATCTGGGCGGTCTCTACGTGGGATCAGCGTAGAATCTGAGTGGGATCTAGTCGGGATGTAAATGGGATCAAGCTTGGTTGGATCTGGGTGGGATCTGGATTTTCTGGATTTCTACTCCCCGTTAATTTTCTTCTTTCGAAAGAGTGCCCTTGCTGATTTATACACCATTGAGAGAGCTTGTGAATTGAAAATAAGCTCTTAAACTTAGCATCATGTTTCACATCAAAGACTCGTGAGTGCTAGCTACACTCAAGTAAATTCTTCTCTCAACTTTGTGGGGCGAAAATAACTTGTGTGGCAGATGAAATGAAGAATTTGTAGCGCGATTTACGTCGCCACCAAAAAAAATAGCTGCATACTGCAAAACCAATGTATGGGCGTTCGGCATCGTAGAGATTATATTCGGCTTTGTGGCTTAAACAATTCTTTCAATGCACCTAGAACGATTAGTTTTCTTTTCCTCTGCTTAATTCGTGTTTTGCTGATTGTTCAGCATTTGTCCCATACATGTCAAACCTCTATCTCTTACCATCTCTGAGATCTAGGTGTTTATACAGACGGACGGACGGACAGACGGACAGACGGACAAGGCTAATTCCACTCTGCTGTTCATGCTGATCAAGAATATATATACTTTATATGGTCGGAAATGATTCCTTCTGCCTGTTACATACATTTGCACGACTTTAGTATACCCTTTTTTCTCTACGAGTAACGGGTATAACAATATGTGTTGTCACTCTATCACGCTTTACACCGTTGGTACAGTTAGCAACTCTGAATATAGAGATGACACTCTCTCGTGCTCTACATCTTTGGCGCAGGCTGCAGCTCTGAATAGAGCTAGGATAAAATGCTTCCAAATGTGTCAAGAATGGTTTAAGCTCTAACATAGCCCAGTGGTTAGGCTAGAAAAGACTCATCTTGAGCTTACATTTATATCTAAATAAAAGTCTTGATATATTTTTTTATCCGAAAAATGTCAAAATTACCTATAGTGCTCAGAATTTTAGCTCTGACCCGGATGCTGCTACCGTCTCGCGTGACCTTCAGTGGCGTTGATGGTGGCCCTGAATGGGAAACATGATCATGTAATCGGGTGTGTAACATTTGTTTACAAATCGCGCCTGCGACTGCGCCTGTCGCCGCTTCTGGCCCAGACAGGGGACACACTTGAGATTGGGAGAAATATGTGTGAACGATTTGTTGATCCTGGGCTGCTGCCGGTCAAGTGGCCCTGTGGCAGACCAAATGTGTGGTCAAAGGTGTCTAATTGGTGGCAGTCTAGACTGACTTGGTCCTGTGGTGGGTATTTTGATTTGCGCCACAGGACATTTGGCTGACAATGATTTGTTCAACAAACTGAAAGCGTGTCGCGTCTGAGTGGCAAACGGGTCGCCGCCGCCGCCAACTGGGAATATCGAGACCACACAAAATGAGGCAAATAAGCAAATGAGCGGAGCAACAACAAACAGTGCCAGCAACCGCATTTAATGCACTCCCCCAGTCCCCAACGATGCAGTTCATCATGGTCCTCCCCAAGTCGCGAGGCCCATCAGGTGTGCGGTGGCGTTGGCGTTGGCTTTGTGTGCCGCCGTTAGAAGCGCAATTTGTTTATGCTACTTCGTGAGCAATAAAAGCACCCAACTGCCGTGTGGGTGGTCCACCGTTTACAGTTTATGCTCGGAGCATATGTTATGAGTATGTAAATGCCCAGCGACAGCGCCGCGGCGTTGCTGCTAATTAACCGGCGACTCTTCAAAGTCATCCGTGTGGAATTAATCAAGGCATTGTGTGCCTTTGTAGTCCCTGTGAGAAAATAGTTGAATTGATTTCTGCCACTTGTGAGCGTCGCTTAAAGTGGCAGCGTAATAATTTGACATAATTGTGTCATTAGAAGGCGCTATCTGAAGGCCTGTTCCAGAGCCTGGGAAAGCGTGTGAGTACTCAAAGTCAAGTGGGCCCAACTCGGAGTTCATTATTCAGTAGTTTATTGACCTTAGAGCTAGAACTTTGGCCCTCTCCTCCTCCTCCTCCACAGCCTCTGCGGCGCAGAACACATTCCTTAACCCCTAACGCTGATATTTATTTTCATTTGTCCATAAAATTGACATCATTTACGTTTTGATTTTCAGTTCGCATCAACAGCATGAGAAAACAAATCGTTTGCCGGGCAAATCATTTCCAATTTGAAAATTTGCTAATTTCATATTTACGTCTTCATAATTTGCACTCACTTTTTGCAGTTTTACGATTTAAACGATGCTCGGGAGATTTTGCAATGCATTTGATTGATTTCTATTTGCGTTGCCTCAATGGAAGACGAGCGAGCAGAAGGAGGCATTGAGTTCTGCCTGGGGCTCGGTTGTCTTATAAACACTAAAGTCTGCCCCATCAATTAGCACAGAGTAAAATCCTTGAGGATAAAATGTAATTATTACATGTTGTAACTTTGATTGAATACGACGAAGGGGAGAGCGAACAACCGATTCCAAGTTTTGAATCCGTCAATTGTTAGCATATGCATCCCCGTAAAGTATTTAAATTCTTAATCAGCATTAACAGCCGAGTCATTATAACCAGGTCCGTCCGTCTGTCTGTATGTATGATCATTTAGATCTCAGAGACTAGAAAAGTTACACAGAAAAAAAATGGGAATCTTAAATTAAGCTCAACAAATAAGAGTGCTGCAGTCGAACTCCCCTTCTGCAGAATACCCTTTACCAAGTAATGTTGTTAATATGGCTTTGATTTCCAAGTTTGATACATCTCACTTTTTTGAGTGATGTTAACTCCATCCTGATAAAGAGATAATGCATTGTGACAACTCAAAATTATTGTCGATATAGGAAAACACAGTGGTTAGAGGGAGACGGACATAGTCACAAAAACAACTCAAAGAGTCAAAAAATGACTCAGAGAGCCAAAATGACAGCGAACAGCTGACTAATATCTGAGTGAAAAGTTGACGACGCAGTGCAGTAATTGTTTAGTAGAGTTACCCCTCACCATAAAATTCGAAAAAAAACCCTCCATGGACCGCGAATTTACAAGAATTATGGTGTCTTCAGATCGCCTGGGACTAGCAGAATGGCTATTTTCGATGCAGGAAAACTATGACAGTGCAGATAGGCCAACAGAAAAAAAAAATCAAAGTGTTCTTTGCGGAATCTGCGCTTAGCATTCCGCAACTATCAAAGTTTGTAGTCTGGGATACGGATACTGTGAGAGTCTGTGGCGAAGTAGAATTCTTGGAGAAGACCAACTATAGTAGACTGGAAAAACTTCATTCGGGAGGTTTACATAGATTGGTCCGTCAGGAACTGCAGTCCAGTTATTGGAGGTCATGGAAAAACAGTGGAAATAGACGAAGCAAAAATTGGAAAGCGCAAATTTAACTGTGGCCGCATAGTCTAAGGACAGTGGGTCTTCGGGGGAATTGAACGTGAGACTGGATAATTTTTTATTGTACCAGTTGAAGATAGGAGCGAAGAGACACTTCCGGCAAGAAATCAGATTGATCACGTTGTGATCGACGGAAGGCACTCATCGAGTGTGCTAGACGTGCGTGCGATTCGAGGAGCCAACATAGGCTCGGATCACTGCCTAGTTGCAGCCAAGGTACGCACGCGGCTCAGTGTGGCACATGCCTCACGCTCTGGCACACGTCGAAAGCTAAACGTCGAGAAGCTGCAATCACAAGGGACCTCTGAAGCCTGCAAAGCCAAACTCGCCCAACTGCTCAGGGAAACCTCCCCATCTTCTTCCGATATATGCGAACAGTGGAATCGTATATCACACTCCGTGAGTACGGCTGCCAAGGAGATACTCGGGTACTCCGAGTCCCCTCGAAGGCGGTATTGGTACGATGAGGAGTGCCGACTTGCTACTGCAGAGAAAGACGCAGCCTACAGGAGAACTCTGCAGTCGGGAGCAACGCGGGCTGTTAAGGAGCGATACCGGGAGAAAAGAAAAGAGGAGAAGCGCCTCTTTAGAAGGAAAAAGAACGAGCAGGAAAGGCGCATGCTCGAGGAAGTCGAGATGTTATTCGGCATGAATAAGACTCGAAAATTTTACCAAAAAATTAAGCAATTACCAGAAGGTTTTAAGCCCAGAGTCGCACAATGCAAAGACGAACTCGGGAATGGAGAAGCTACTTCTCCAACCTACTGGGAGGCGATGGCGAACATGATGCCGCCTCTAGAGTGACACACGATGCCACCAATCCACTACATAGAGGTAGACCCGCCGACCCAACAGGAAGTCGGTTTAGCCATACAAAGGCTAAAGAACAACAAATCACCAGGCGCTGATGAGCTGCTCGCTGAATTGTTCAAGACTGGGGGGAAATAATTGGTAAGGTGGATGCACCTACTTCTTTGCCGTATATGGGTTGACGAAAGCATGCCCGACGATTGGAGTCTAAGTGTCCTATGCCCAATCTTTAAAAAAGGAGACCCTGCAGTTTGCGCCAACTACCGCGGGATCAGTCTCCTTCCCATTGCATATAAGGTTCTGTCGCGCATTATTTGTGAACGTCTTAAGCCGCTTATTAACACACTGATTGGACCTTATCAGTGTGGCTTTAGACCTGGTAAATCCACCACAGACCAGATATTTACATTACGCCAAATCCTGGAGAAGACCTAAGAGCGAGGCATCAACACACACCATCTATTTGTTGATTATAAATCAGCCTTTGACACGCCGATAAGGTCAAGGTTTTTTGAAGCCCTGTCTACCTTTGGTATACCAGCAAAGTACTTTCGGCTTTGCATGATGACGTTGAGAAGTTGACAAAGCTCCGTCAAAATAGGAAAGAATCTTTCAAACCATTTGATACCAAAAGAGGTTTTAGGCAGGGTGATACCTTATCGTGTGACTTCATTAATCTACTGATGGAATATATACTGCGCCAGTGCCCTCATGCCAACAGAACGGGCGCGATTATTTATAAAGATCTAATGCTACTCACATGTGCCGATGATATTGACATCATCGGCAAAAACGAACGGGCGAACGGGCGGTAAGCAGGGCGTTTTCAGAGATTGAGAGGCAGTCTGAACTAATGGGGTAAATGAGGATAACCCGCGACAACAACATCAGCCTGGAAATCCGACGAAGAATCACTCTTGCAAAATGATGCTACTACGGGCTAAGTAGGGAGCTCAAGAGCAGAGACCTCAAACGAAGAACAAAATTAACCCTATACAAGACGCTTATCATCCCAGTTCTGCAATACGGCGCAGAAGCATGGACAAGGACAGCAGCGGATGAAGCGGCGATTGGCGTGTTTGAACGAAAGATTCTTCGGTGGATTTATGGACCTTTAAAAGTTGGCGATGTTTTCCGCATTCGAAATAATGACGAACTGTATGAGCTCTATGGGGACACCTGTCTGGTCAAGCGCATAAAGCAACAGCGGCTGCGCTGGTTAGGACTTGTCACCAGGATGGACGAAGAAGCTCCAGTAAGGAAAGCTTATTATTCGAAGGCGGCTGACTATGGAGGAAGAGGCAAGCAGGGGAGACCGCGACTAAGATGGGATGACCAGGTGCGGGCAGACATTGCCAAGCTTGGTGTGACCAACTGGTCCCAGCTCGCACGGAAAAAAACACAGAAGCGACTGGAGAGCATTACTTGCGGAGGCCCAGACCGTCGAACGGTTGTAATGGCCAATACAGAAGAAGACACTTCTGGCAATTATAAAGGAACGCATCGCCGAGGGAACAACTATTATGTCAGATTGTTGGAGGGCGTATAATTGCCTGGAGGAAGAGGGATTTAGACATCAATCAGTAAATCACTCTAAAAACTTTGTTGATCCTGATACAAAAGCGCACACAAACAACATAGAAAGACTATGGAGGGACATGAGGTCACATTTAACAAGATTTGGATGCCTGTCAAAGTTCAGGTTTTTTTAAAAATACTCGAATCACTCAAAAAGAATCCATCAACTATTTCTGGAAATTGGATATTTATATAATCCTAATAATAATAACATAATTAATAATGTGGAATTTGCCGAGGCAAGTCAGTATTATCTTAAAGCGTTTTATATTTTAAGTAAGCGCCGCAGGCGAAAATTATTTTTTAAAAAGCACGCGATTTTTAAAAAAAAATTTTCATTTCACAAATGATTAATTTATAGGAGGAGGATAGTCACTAGGAGGACCACATAAAAAACGACCTTCTTGGGCTTACGTGGAATAGGCCTCCTTTAATTATTGTCTGTGCTTCTTTTTTAAATTTTTTTTTATTCACAGGACCCTGATGATGATGACGAAGATGATAATGGTGACGATGACGATGACGACGTGCTAAGAAGCACTCAGTGCCACATATCAAAATAATGTATCTTAGAAATACACATTTGAACAAAACCTGACCAAATATTTGTCAAATTTTATTACACCATTTCAGGAATGACAGTGAAGGCAGAGAAAAATTTGTTTCTTAAACAAAAAAACTCAACTTTAAAATAATTCTTACCTTGGGGGCCCCGTAACCGCGGATTAAATGTTCCCAGGCGGAATCTGTAGTCAACAACAATTGTAAATTCAAATCGGTCTATGGAAGGTTGGTTGGGCGGGGGGTGTGCGTGACTAACTTTGGAGTGGTGGGGGCGGCAGTGTCTCTTTGTTTAATTTTTTATACCCGTTACTCGTAGAGTAAAAAGGGTATACTAAAGTCGTGCAAATGTATGTAACAGGCAGAAGGAATCATTTCCGACCATATAAAGTATATATATTCTTGATCAGCATCAACAGCCGAGTCGATTTAGCCTTGTCCGTCTGCCGTCCGTCCGTCCGTCCGTCCGTCTGTATGAACACCTAGATCTCAGAGATGGTAAGAGATAGAGGTTTGACATGTATGGGACAAATGCTTCTTTTATCTGCACGCAGATCAAGTTTGTTTCAAATTTTGGCCACGCCCCTCCGCCCCCGCAATGGAAAAAGTTATATTCCAACATTTTAAAGATAGAGGATTCGTACCTTCTAGAGATAGTTAGTAATTAGCAAAATTAATCGAATTGCCGAAGAAATATAAAGATCGGATGAACGGTTCTCATATAAGCAAAAAAGTGAACCAAGCCCTCCCCGCTACCACCCCACTGTCGGACAACTCAAATTTTGGCCAAAACTCTGGCATTCTCCACCAGCCTAGCTAGGAAGCTGAAATTTTCGACGAAATGATCTTTTAAGAGATTGAACTCAACGCACATAATTTAAAAGCAACAAAAATAATTTATGCGATATTTATAATCCTAATCATAAAAATCAAAAATATTTCACTTTTTCGTTTTTTAATTATAGAAAAAAACTTGTAATTGGATTTGACCCAATTCTTGCATAGAAGTATATATAAGTACCAGATAACTAAAAAAAATAAATATGTCTTGATATGTCTAATGGTTTAAGAGATATTGACTCAAGCAGTTTTTGAACTTGTTTGCCCACCCTGTCGAGGATTTTCAGTCATCCTGACTACCCTCACCGATTTTTCCATCTATTTTACCTCCTCTTTAGATTCAATACTTAAAACAAGTAAATAAAAATAAAAATTTAATTAATTAAAAATCTAATTTTTTAACACAATACAATTTACCCAGTGCTTCTAAGAGTATACTACACATTTTAACACATTCAAATTGGCTCTGTAAAAAAATAGTTTACCTCAGAGTGCATGTGTCATATTCCGAAGTTTAGAAAAAAAAAGCATACTTCTAGGCTGACTGTATAACAGAACATGGTTGATTTCAAATGGGAATATAATTTTAAATGCGATATTATAAAAATTCAAAGCAAAACCGCGCAAAAGCGCATACCTACAGCTATAGTACATTATTCAAAGAAAATAATAAGCAATATTGCAAGCAAATTAAGAGGGGGAATTCTGGGTACTCTTAACACAAAGTTGCCAAATGTAAAAAAATCACCAAAATTTAAGATTTTTTTCATTTTTTAGGAAAACGCTTTCGAATTGAAACCTCATGATAATTTTTTTATGCCAATCTAATGCAAAGTCGAAAATAAGAAATCAAATGGTGGCAGCTGTTGCTTTTCTAACTTTGACCATTATTATTTTTTTTTTTTTGCAGAGATTTTAAGAAAAATCTACTTTGAACGGCTGCCATTCAAAAACTATTTTGTAAAAAGGTTCCAAATTTTGCCATAAAATAGTTATATGTATTCAAAATCATTGCCGACCTTCGTTTTATCCAGTTTCCCAAACAAAAAAAAATTGTTTTTTCAGGACATTAAAAATAAAAAAAAATATTTTGATAGGGAGAACTTTCGGCCTCGACTAACATTTTCGTGGGACTCGTCATGATTCCCATAGTTTTGAATTTACTGTTTTTGAAAGGCATGCTTTTCATTTTAAAATAATCTTAATTTATATACATAATATTTTGGTGTCACTCACTTTGTAAACAAATCGGCTTGAGCGATTTTAATGAAATTACTTTTTGTATATATTTACAGGCATAGAATAGGTTTTAAATATATTTCGTAGGGCTAGGTGATGGTGGTTGTCCCTCTGCAGAACATTCTTTTGAATTGACGACGCAGCAGGCTGCTCATCTGTGATTTATTATTGTGAAAATTTCGAAAATTTCGGTGTGGCTATTTGGGCCGTCGAACGAATGCAGCAACACACATCGGAAATGTTAAGGCATGGATGTGGGTAAGATTTGGATGAGAGTTGGGTGGTAAGTGGGTGGATGGGAAGTGGGTAAGATGTGGGTGGTAAGTGGGTGGGAAGTGTGTGGGATGTTTGCGGGAAGTTGGTGGGTGTGAATTGGGTCAAGAGTGGGTGGACATGAAGAGGGTTGGTATTGGTTCTTTACTGCTGAAGGCGCAGCGAAGCTCGGCGCTATATGCTAGTATAACTTATATTTAAATGGTCCGTGAAATTCGTAAAGTTTAGACTATAATAAAGATTGATATAATAAAGATTGAGTAGGTGACAATTGACAAGTAAGGGGCACTTCTTCATTTTGTGTTTAAAATTCAAAAAGGGGGAGTTTCAAAGCACTCTGGGTACATGCTAGTTTGGAAAAAATGTTTCTTTCGGAATTTTCTCTTATATTCAGAAATGCCTTAAAAAACAACTTAAGCATGAAAACTTACCGGGAGCGCCAAAAAATTAAAAAAATCAAAGCAAAATTAGCAGCAATTGTGAATGCCCAGAATGCCCAACGCTTCTTGCGTTGAATGGTACACCTGTTGAAGCCATTGGTCCACCATTGGATCAAAATAGAAGTGACCGCACTGACAGAAGTGGAAGAGAAAGCAAATTGTGAAGAAGAGGAAATGTTGAAGGAAGCCGAAGTGTTGGCTTAGAACCTTGAGCAACAAGCGATGGCTGAAGAGGCGGCGGAACTGGCAAATTGTGATGAATGTGCAGAGGAGCTCAACATGTACCACAAAATGTTAATCCAGGAGATCCAGGACAATAAGGGAAAATCAACGACTCATTAAATGAGAAATCAAAAAAAAAAATTGTTTCTGCCGCTTTTAAGCAAAATGTAAATCAGCGGTGTCACAGAAGTCTCTTCCAACCAAATTCCAACCCAAAACCAATTCTCGGTGTCACAGAAATCTCTTTCGGTTGGTTTCAAATCTCTCGTGTTTTGTCGGGAGATTTAGCTAAATTCACCAACCAAACAATTTCGATATGCAAAATTTGTTTTGGAAATGTGAACAACACTGTTTTTCTGGATAGGTTGCATCAAATTAATTAAATATTTTGTTTGTTTTAATATTAAAATTTGTGTTTTAATAAGAACTCTCCTAATGCTGCGTAACAATTAAAACCTGCCAACCACAGCGCCCTCAAGTTTTGGAGTCGCCATCTGTGTACTAACATTGGCACCAACAAGGGCTTAGAGTTGTCAAGTTATTATTTATGATTGGCGCAAAAATATTTTTTAAATTTTGCATCTTATTTTTGGAGAATATGACTTAAATTTGAATTATTACTTAAAAATGCATCATAAAACATATAACACTATCAAAATATTGCATTTAAACATCAAATTAACTCATAACTAGAAGATGGGAAATTTTTTTTGTGAGAAAGGGCAACCCTGTTAACAGATTGGATAGAAATGTCCCATTAGCATGGACACAAACCTTCCAACTCGATTATCATATAAGATAACCAAATCTCTTGAAGTTCTGGGACACCGACGGATTTTTCGAGCGTTTTGCAAACCAACCAAGGCCAAAATCTCTAGAGATTTCTGTGACACCCCCGAATAAGTTAATATTAAGGTCTAATGAATAAGGCTCTCTGACTTGAGCGCCAAACCGACCTCCAACTCTTTGCCAAGTGTCGGCCTCTGCTTCCTAGATACCGCATCACTCTTCTTGTTCTCCAAAAAATATATTTTTTTGACTCAAAATGGCAATTTTTTCAATTTTCAATTTCTCAATTTTTCAATTTCCCTCAATTTTTCCCTTGAAGCTTGAACCATTCTCGACACAAACCGCCTCCATAAAACTGTTATACCATTCTCTGTTATACCACCAAACCACCGCATAAATTTCCTTTAACTTTAACTTTCTTTCCAACAATTCCCTTTAACGCTGGGAAATAGAATATCCCAGTTTTTTTGTTAAACCGTTTGCCCTAAAGTATGCATTTAAATTTAAAGTATCTTTTAATATCCTTTTTGAAGATATCATAGCATTATTTTAAATATTAATGTTCGATAATAATGGCATAATGAACTCTATTATAGTCTAAATATTTTGAAAATTTTGACTTTGTTGGAATAGAACAGGTTTTTTTGATAAGAATTTATCTTTGACATTCGACTTTTTAAAGATGACAAGCGTAAATGCA
The DNA here is from genome assembly GCA_018904235.1 of Lordiphosa stackelbergi. NCBI lineage: Eukaryota > Metazoa > Arthropoda > Insecta > Diptera > Drosophilidae > Lordiphosa > Lordiphosa stackelbergi. Next base: position 136,153 of record JAEIFU010000232.1, on the reverse strand, counting down.
GCTTTAGGGTATTTTATAATTGCCTTTTAAATGCTGGTATTCTATACTATTCTTAAGCTATGAACCAAAACCTGAGATCGAAGCAGCTGCAGAATTTTGCATGTTTGCAGTCTTGATTAAAATATACAATATAAAAGGATGCCAAAATTCTAAATATGTAACAATAACAAAGATAAATATTGAAAACTATACTATTATTTTTCAAAAATCCATATTTAATTTTGACATTACATAATAACATTCTTCGTACATCTCAAATTGTTAAGAGCTGTTCTGGATTACAAATTCTATCAGTCGGATTGGGTAAAAGATCCGATTACCAAGAAATTTGGTTAAAGCATTTGGCCAACTTAAAATTCACCAAATAAATTCGTTAAGTACATGCCCAAAAGTATGCCATACAAGTGTTGCAAAATTTCTCAATAGATGGCGCCAGCGCTAACTTAAGAGCATTGTATTACTCAGTGGCGCCAAGCAGTTCATTTGGTTAAAGTTTTCGTAGAACCAAGGATGATGAAAGCTTGCATAATGCTATTGAGCTTAAAGCTTCAAACCTGCTTCGACAGTGAGTAAAAAAATTAATCATTTTCAAATTTCAGATTTTTACGTTTTTCTTCAGAGATGAACAGTAGGAGGCATTTTATAAAATTGGACAAAATCATTATTTTTGAAAAAAAATATAAAACTCAATAATAATGGATTACACAAGGCAACAAGTAGACGTTTTCCTGTGTATTGAAGGGTTGGTGGTGATTCTAGATGATTTTGGTGTGCTGAACACGAATCCATCAGGTCAAGATTTTAGTGCTTTGAGCTGAAAGTTGCAAGTTACTTTTCGACGATTTTTGTGGGAAATCATTATTTTTGTTTTGACTCTCTTTGATGTATTCGGAAAATACTACTCCTTAACTTTAAAATAAACTAAAACAAACATTTCTCCCTAGGGAAGATTTGAAGCTTAGGTCACACTGGACCTTCAGAGAGGATTCGAACAGAAGTACCCTCAAGTTAGCGTGCTAAAAGCAACTCTGTACAGTCATTTTACATCTGACATGCCGACATCGCATGACATACCAACTCAAGACCTGCAGGACCTTCTTATCGACCCTTTGCTGATGACACTGCGATAATGGCAGGAGACAAGTGTGTCTCTATGGCAACAGATACACTTCAGGATAAACTCAACAGGTTTGAAAATTGGGCTTGCCGATGGAACATTTTCTTAAACTTTGAGAAGTATGTCTTATAAGGTACATTAGTACGGGCGGAAAGGTCCTTTAGTACAAAAGAGTCACCATTGACAAACAACTTATATACTAACAACACACCGCAAAAGCCATTGGTAAACAGCGAAGCCAGGCCACAAGGATGAGACAACAATAAAAAAAACTAAAGAACATAGCCTGACAATCAAGGTCAGACCAGCGCATATCTAGAGATACGGCAACAACAACAATATAAGTGCTCTCCGGGTCAAAATACTCAGTAGTTCCGAGTGGTACATACGTACAAAGTACATTGACCGACACGACTGGATGCCACTAGAAAAAGGTAAGATCATGGCAAATAAAATTCAAATAAGAAAGTAGTGTGGGTGTTGGCCAAAAATATTTACAAAAGAGAAATTTCAACATTTCAGAGAAAAAATATATATAATAATATAATATAATATATATAAAAATATAAAAAAGTCTTGCGGTATTTCCGCAAGCTTGTCTTTGCAAGCGCGTAGTTCTAGTTGTATTCGTCGCATCGGTTCACGCTAGAGCTTTTTGGAAAGCTCTTTTCACTAACACGCTAACACGTGTTTGATTTATTGTTGTTTGTTTTTAGTCATTCGTGAGTTATAGCGTCGCAAACATACGGCATATTTTACAGTACTACTACGATAAAGGCAAAAATGCATCTCATGTTGCCAATAAAATTTGTGCAGTTTATGGACCCGTTACAGTTTCCATTTCCACCGCACAACGATGGTTTCAACGTTTTCGTTCTGGTGCAGAGGTGATCGAAGATGCGCCACGGTCCGGAAGGCCTGTCGTCGAAAATTGCGATAAAATCGCTGAATTGATCGAAAGAGACCGGCATAGTAGCAGCCGTAGCATCGGCCAAGAGCTGGGCATGAGTCATCAAACCGTTATAAACCATTTGAAGAAGCTTGGATTCAAAAAGAAGCTCGATGTATGGGTGCCACACGACTTGACGCAAAAAAACATTTTTGCCCGTATGGATGCATGCGAATCGCTTCTGAATCGCAACAAAATCGACCCGTTTTTGAAGCGGATGGTGACTGGCGATGAAAAGTGGGTCACTTACGACAACGTGAAGCGCAAACGGTCGTGGTCGTTATATATAGGGGAGTATGGGGGGTTCTGAGCCGCTGGGGGTTGTGAGCCACTCGAATATTGGCCACAAAAAAATATATATTTCAACTTTATGTTTATGTCATGTGTCTCCCTTCTTATTACCTAACTTTTGGCAAGCAACCTATCAGTCTACACCTTCTTTAAGTTCGTGAACCAGAACTCGACTTTTTTTTCAAAAAAGAAAGTTTTTTTTTTATCCCTTGGAGAGGGTATATTAAAATTGTCCAGATGTTTGTAACGCACAGAAGGAAGCATCTCTGACCACATAAAGTATATATATTCTTGATCAGCATGACGAGCTGAGTTGATATAGCCATGTCCGTCTGTCCGTCCGTCTGTCCGTCCGTCTGTCCGTCCCGTCTGTCCGTCTGTTTCTATGCTATCTCCTCCGTCAGTTTTAAAGCTATCGTAACCAAACTTTGCACAAAGTCATTTGGTACAAATACGCTGCACATTTGTCGGAACCGGCCGGATCGGATGACTATAGCATATAGCTGCCATAGGAACGATCGGTTTAAAAAGTAGTTCTACTAAGAAAAACTTTTTTGTTTTCAATGCTCCTCCCACCCCCTTTTTTATGAGTTCTTTATGCTTTCACATAATTTCAGCAAGTTTTATGCAAATCGGGCAACTTAGCGCCATACAAAAAGATAGGTCTGAAAAAATAGTTTTAAGTATGAAAAACTTTTTTTGTTTTCAATGCTATCGTCCCCAAAATCGTTACTGATCAATATGACATGCTAACACATAATTCTGTCAAGTCTGATCCAAATCGGAAGACTATAGCATATAGCTGCCATAGGAATGATCGGTCGAAAAAATAGTTTTAGTGAGAAAAACTTTTTTGTTTTCAATGGTAGCGTGTTTGTACGTTTCAGTTATAAATATTATCTGTCAACACAATTTTCTAGAGTTTGATGAAAATCGGATGAATATATCGTATAGCTGCCATATAAAAAACTGGCAGATATATCTCATGCTCCAAGGGTATATAAGCTTCGGTCGAGCCGAAGTTAGCTTTCCTCTATTTTTCATTTTTGTCTTGTGAAGATTATACAACATTTTTTTCGTAATGACAAATGAAACTATGAGGGAAATATCTTTGGTCAATTGCCTTTTTGATAGAAATATGTTTCACCAAAAAAAAGTGTGAGCCACTTTGAAAAAAAGGCGGTTTTGACTTTCAAAGAGAATATTGCAATGACGCGCAATAAAACAGAGGAAAAACTCTCCAAAGAAGTAAAAAACTTTAAAAAAGGAAAACAAAAGAACAGCCACAAGAAAAAAGTGCTTGTATATAAAAGAAAACAAGCCTGATGCCGTCAATCAAATTTCACTCTTCATTGATATTTTTTTTTGAGAAAAATTGTTCATTTTTTCATTTAATAAAGAATAATGGTTTAAAAACACGAATTTTTCAATATGAAATTAAAAAAACCCCAAATTTTATTTTTTAAAACTAGTGATAAGGAAAGTTTTGTGCATCTTTTACCTAAAATACAAAATTTACAGAACAAAGAAATATTGATTTTTGGCGAAGTTATGTTCGAAAAACAAAACTATGATCACAACCCCCCACTCTCCCCTATAAAAAATGTCATGTTGTGTATGGTGGAATTATACCAGGTGAAGTCATTAAAGTAGGCTGCCTCTTTTTGGGGTACCAGTTGAATGGTGAAAAACACTCAGTAGCAAAGGGGATGTCAGTCGACACCGCTTCTGTCAGAAAATTGTTAGCTGTTCGCTCTCATTTACGCTCTCTAGATACTTTTTAATCAGCTGTTCGCTCTCTCTGGATACATATAACCTCTAACCACAGTTATTTCCTACTGGCACTATGAAGTATCTTTTTGGGCACTATTGTTTAGCACCAGCAAAATTGAGAGGCAGCGCAAACGTTCTCTCTAATTTTAATTGCTCCATGGTGGCTCCGACTAATTGTTCTCGACTGATTTACTAAATAATCATTTTTAAGCAGTGAAGGGTGGAATTCTCCGGGCAATAAAGTGTTATGATGATACGAGGAGGCGAAAGTCCTTAAAGATTCGGTAGAAGGCGTTCCTAGGTAACGAACGATCGGCTGGTTAATTGTCTCCGAGCACCTAGAGAGTCACCAGGACAGTCATTTTCGCTTGACGTGTTTCTGAGTGGTGCAAGCCGGCAAGAGGTACGCGATTAAATTCTGTGTGAAACTCGATAAAACTGCAATAGAGACGTTTGATGTGATCAAGCAGGCTTATCTAGACGTTGCATTAGCAAAAAGTGGTGTGTTTCGGTGGCATCAGGCCCTTTTGGAGGGCCGGAAAGACCGTGCTGGAAGACCTTCGACTTCGACAAACACCAGTGGGTGTTGTTACGATATGATGTTATTCTGGTGTGAACTAGGATATTTTGGATTGGTCAATAAATAGCGGAGTTATGGGATTTCAAAGTCAAAATTTGTTTCACTTTATTGGTCCCAACTCTGTTATTTTTGACCGCTCAAAAATATCCTAGTTCACACCAGAATGGTGGGTAAAATTGAGGGCTTAATGGTTATAAAACAGCAATGACAATCTTTCAAAAGAAGAAAACAGGTAGTAAAAATACCAACCACAAGATCACTGGCTTCTATGTTCTTCCTTCTTTTTAGTAATTCAGTTAAGTAATTGACAAGTCACGTCAAGTCACCTTTCAGTCACTGGCAAGACACTGTTTTGTCACTGTCAAGTCAGTGTTAAGTCACTGTCAATTCACTGTCAAGTAACTGTTTAGTCACTGTTAGTCACTAAGTCACTGTTTATTCACTGTTTACTCACTGTCAAGTCACTGTTTAGTCACTGTCAAGTCACTGTTTAGTCACAAGTCACTGTCACTGTTTAGTCACTGTCAAGTAACTGTTTAGTCACTGTCAAGTCACTGTTAAGTCACAGTCAATTCACTGTCAAGTAACTGTTTAGTCACTGTCAAGTCACTAAGTCACTGTTTATTCACTGTTTACTCACTGTCAAGTCACTGTTCAGTCACTGTCAAGTCACTGTTTAGTCACGTCAAGTCACTTTTTAGTCACTGTCAAGTCACTGTTAAGTCACTGTCAAGGCACTGCTTAGTCACTGTCAAGTCACGTCAAGTAAATTTTTTAGTCACTTCCAAGTAACTGTTTAGTCACTGTCAAGTAACTGTTTAGTCACTGTCAAGTCACTGTCAATTCACTGTGAAGCCACTGTTTAGTCACTGTCAAGTCACTGTCTAGTTACTGTCAAGTCACGTCAAGGAACTATTCAGTCACTGTCAAGTCACTGTTAAGTCACAGTCAATTCACTGTGAAGCCACTGTTTAGTCACTGTCAAGTCACTGTTTAGTCACCGTCAAGTCACTGTTGAGTCACCCCCGCTCTTCCTCCACGTTCCTTCGACTTCCCATCACTTTTCATCCACTTTCACCCTTCTTTCTACCATCTCCCCATAGGACACTCCGCTAAAACAACAACACCAAATATGCATGACGTCTAAAATCAAATTTTACTCCTTCTAAAATCTTCCGTACCGAAATTAGAGATGTTTCAAATCAAAAATCTCCAAAAATTTCCAAGTAAAATTTTTTTAAAAGCCTCATTTTGGAAAATAGCGAACATTTTGTATATTTTTGTGGAAGTTTTTGACTTAAAAAGAAACCATAGAGTTTTGAACAAAAAAAAGTCGATGAATAAATTGTTCATATAAGTGGGTCGGAAAAAAAATTGTTTTTCTTTGTTTTTGTAAAACATATTTTCGGATCTGCTTGAAAGTCTTATAGGATGGACCCCCGATAAAAAAATTTAAAAAATATGCTTTTCGAAGGATACAGTACCCTTAATGTTCGTTGATTACAGTAATATGCCATGCGCTGAGCCTAAACCTAAATTGACAACTGGCTTGCGTGGGAGCTTCTCAAATCTCTGCGTGTGTGCTTCAATTTTCGCACAAGAGAAAGGACCTACAGTTTAACCCGGATCCGAACGGCAAAGTTTTGAGAAAATTGCTTTTCATGCTAGTTACTTCACACTGCGACAAAAACTTATTTTAGAGTTCAGAGCGGGGTCGCCACGCCTTTTTAACATCCCAATTCTTGGGAAAGTAGCAGCACTTTACCTTTCTTTAACCTCAATCCTCCCCCTGTTTACTCGTAATAGTTGATTCTTCTTCTAGTTACATTTAATTTAAAGCAGAATAAGTATAAACAATTTACACACGAATATTTTACAACTAAATATGTAATCATAGCTAATGTCATTAAATAAATTAAGGTGCAGTTGCGTGGTTGTTATGGTGCGATAGATACACATACGACATATTCATACATAAAGACAAAATCACAAGCAATTAACTCGAAATTTAATACTACAATTAGGAAAATCATGTTGAGAAAATGTTTGCGTTTTCTTTTGGCAAATTAGATGCGAACGGTAGCAATTTACAAATTGGGCTAATCACAACTAGGCCTTCGTTGAGGGTTGTGGCGGCTGGCACAGTTTGCCATCAGAATAGCGCATCAGAGTCATCAGTTTGAGCATGCGCAAGTCCTCCTTGTCTTTGTCCTTCATCAGGCCACTATTCGGATGGTGGCTGCTGGTCGTCCGCTGACGATAGTGTAGGCACATGGGATCTGCTGACTGGTCGGGTCTTTAAAATACTCAAGTCATTAACATTCTCTAAAAAGCTTTTGTTCGCTGACAATTGTTTCACGCTTTGCACATCCTTTTTCAGCTCCTCCATGTCGCGTTTCAGCTTGGCACGCCGATTTTGGAACCAGGTAATCACCTGCGGTAATTGGACGATAGAATTAAAGATTTCTTGTGCTTTATACTGCAAGTAAATCATACTCACCTGTGCATTGGATAGACCCAAACTGCCGGCAATCTCATCTCTGTCCGCTGGCGATAGATATTTTTGGTAAAGAAAACGCTTCTCCAGCTCGAAGATCTGCTGATTGGTAAAGGCAGTGCGTGATTTGCGTTTCTTTTTCGGATTAGTTCGAGTGGCAAATATATTCAAAGTGGCGGAATCTGGAAATGAGATTTTTGCAAAATTTGTTATAGCTTTTTCTATTTTGTCAACTTTTGGCTTAAAAATGATGATGAATGTAAAATGCTTTGTATGGATCGAAGAATAACAGTCAAAAATAAATTAACTTCTGAATGAACGCTGAGATCTCAGAGATGGTAAGAGATAGAGACTTAAGCCTGCTCTCAGACAGATGAAGTATATTTTAGAGCAAAGTAGAGCAAGTATATTTTAGGACTAAAACTTGAAAAATTTGGTCTTTGCGATGGATTCGCTTTGTTCTAAATGGTCTGCCTAAGCGCTTGATCGCTCCTATTTTGAAGCACATTTGGTCAGTGCGATTTAAGGCTACAGAAAACGATTAAGCCAGGGGTGCCCAAACTGAGCATACGCATGAAATACTAATGCACTAAATATATTTTAAGCAAGAACAACTACAATAAATTTCTGTGCCGCTGTGTGCCGCCGTAAATAGCGAAAATCTCTCAGGCCACAGTGAGCAAGGTGAGCGATGACTACACTAAGCAACTTTGTTGTTGCGTTCGAGTTTGAGAGAGACATCGGAGAGAGAGAGAAGAGAGACACATATGACGTTGTTGTTGCAGGTCTGAGCGCGACCACAACAAAACACAGGCCCGCATGTGAATTTGTAATTGCTTTATGTAAGTTTATGGCGTGCGTGGCACCTATACTCGCGAACCATTTCTTTTTCGGTTTACAACAACAAATGCGTGGCTAGCTGAATGGGCAAGAGCGCCCCTCCAGCTCAAGGTCATCCGTTCCATCCAAGGAATGAAAAACGTTGGATTCTTTGTTTCCCAATATATTTCGAGCCCACATCGGGGTCCGTCTTCTGGTGGGCTAATAAACAACATTGAACAGATATAAATAAAAAGATTTTAACTAACGAAAAGTGAACAACATCCGTCTAGTCTTTGATGAGCAATGACAACTTCGTTCTAGCGGACTCTTGTTTCTCCTTGTTCCTAACTGTCTGCACTAATGACCTTGAGCCGGAATAACCAAACATTTGGATTTACACAGATCAGGTCGCTAAAACCAAGACATTATAATGATTTTCCCTTAAAAATTCAGTTGGACAATGAACCACAATCCTTACAGTAGTTCTATTTTTTGCTATTTTAAGATTGAGTTCATCAAAACGACTCTAACAAGGGTCTTTTTGTCAATAGTTAAATTTACAATCGGATTTATTGTCGTCAAGAGCTATGACACCCACTCACCCACAAACACAGACTGGGTTTTAGTTCGGTTTTTTGGAGACGGCGTGTTGCCGTTAAGAATGAGTGTCACAGACTGGTGGAGAGATAAGTTTGTGTGTATGTGTGTGAGTTAGAGATGTAAGATATAAAAAGGCGGGAGTTTCGAGCATAGATAGTTGTTAGAGATGTGTAAACCAGTTAGATGAACTGGATCTGTGATAGGAGCTGGACGAAGTGGAACAAGAAACCGCCACAATGGCTGTACCAACCGTGTTGCCAATTAAAACACTAAGTTGACTTAGTATTGTTTAATAAACCATTTATTAATAAGTTTATTTCACGAGGACGCTGTTCAAAGGCCAGCGGTAGCCATTTTACTTCAATTCTAGCGATGAGATATTGTAAAGTAGGCGATAGATCAGGGTGACCAGAGCTGTCACAGACAAGTGTGACCAGGGCTGCCACATGGTCATAGTAATGGAGCCATCCATTGGTCAGTTTTGAAAATTCATCAACAAGCACTTTTCAATCTATGGGTCAAGTTATGACCACAAAAAACACTGCAGGTACAGAGTGTGTTACAATCGGGCTTGACCGTCTTTCTTACTTATTTTTTGTTAGTTTCAGTGTAGTAAGCACCAAAAGTCGGGCTCACTTTCTGGGATAGTCCCCACTATCCCGCCCCTGTTTAACTTTCAAAGCGCTGCAATTACAAAAAGGAAGCATTTTCGTTTTGAGCAAAATAGCAGGCTATACTTAAAGGGCGTAATGAGCTACTAACTACCCAACACTGGCAAAAACTGTAAGAAAACCTATTGTTTAAAAGTTCACGTTTCTTTCATAACCCACTGAAAACAAATTGGAATATTTCAAAAGTTCTAGTTTTTGGAAAAAATCTTTTTATTTGATCTCACGTAAAGGAAATAGGTTCGTTGGCATCGTAAATTACACATATTCAGTGATCCATCAATGTTTTACAAGCAACACCCAGATAATGATTATAAAAGGTAAACTTTATGGGGCTTTTGACATTCAGCTGCAACAAAATTGAATCTCCGCAACTCAGTTGGGATTTAATGATCGTTTTGATCATCTCTACGCATGCGCTGGCACTTTCAATTCAATCAGTCAAATACTCGTAGTTAAAACAATTTCAAAACACAATTCAATGGAATTCATAATAGACAATAAACAACAACAAATCTGCGGTCATAAATGCTCAAGAAAGAAGCGCATAGATATGTAGGTAGGTGTTTGTATATATATAGCCCCCGCTTGATGTTTTTTATGGGCGTTCACGCCGCAGCCCATATATTTTTTTTTGGACTACTTCGCTGTCGATTTTTATTGGCCTCGGCGTGTTGAATGATTTCCTTTATGTGTGAATGCCGTTTTTGGTATTGTTGTTTTCTTAAGCGTTCCGATTGGGATTTAATTTCGTTTTGATTGCCATGTTTAAAGGTAATACGTCCGCTGATTGATGTTTTTGGAAAGTATTCCACACAGCGGAAATCGGTTCAACCCCATTAGGTACTTTGTTTGTTTATCGCGAGAATTTTACATTTTATGAATGTACAATATTTATTTATGCGGCCACCACTTCGCTTAAGCATCCAAAGGAAATGGCTGTTATAGGGGAGGAAGTCTGATGGAAGGGCAGCTGCTGCTTCGCATTTTAACCCCTGCACAGCAGTGGGAAGTCACTTTTTGGTTGTTGTTAAACATGTCCGACAATTAACAATTAAGACAACCAAAAATTCGAGTCCTTGAGGGGTTGTTTTTTTTATGATCGCCTTGCTGGTTGCATTTGCGGTTGGAGTTGTGACCCAAAGCCATTTTGACACTCGACTTGATATGTTTATTGTAAAGTTAATTTATCTAGTGTTACGCACACGCCCCTTTCTAGTATGTCCGCGGGGTCAGGAAGCACGCATGTGCTGGATGCGAATCGATGCAAATGTGGGAGTAGCTTGACTGACTTATTTATCAAACAAACTTTAAATCTAAAGAGATGAAATTTTAACCACAACGTTCTCTATATAATGGGAAATTCGCTGCGAAAAGATGGTCTGAAAAAACTCCATGTTTTTGTTTTAATTCAGGAAAAAATTCCGATTAGCGATAGCTGCTTTGAGTTAATATGTGGCCTTACTACTTTTTATCAAAAAATACACTTACACTGAAAATTTATGATATATAAATATTTTAGTTAGACGCTGACACTGAAAATTGTAGTATAATGCTTGCACCAGCCATCGGTAATCGCTCTTACCAGAACAGAATCCTGGTTCAATTTAACAATCGCAATCGTTAATCACCTGAGAAAGGCTTCGGTTGATTGGAAATCGTTCATACATTAATCAACAACCGAATAATCTTGCTTTGCTATCAATAGATCAAACATGCATACACACATGTTCGCTGCTGATTTTTATTCAATCAAACCTGTTTCGCGCTCTGATTATATTCATGTTCCTATTCATTCCAACCAAATTGGGGTGTTAATTTCGCTCAACCAAGATTGATTAGAATGAACGGCGCTGCGGACAGATATAGAAAGCAAAGCTCTCTGGCATCTTAAGCAGGGGCAGTTCAACAAAGAGTACAGAAAAATGAGCTTGTGTTGGTGACCACGAGTGCCGATTTACTTGCAAACATGTTTATCTGGTATGAAACTGATTTTATTCAACGCAAAGTTTTGTTCGCTGATCAAATGTACACAGACATGTTCGATCAGCCGACTCACACTAAATGTCACGATGCGTCTGCCGATATTCAACGCTGAGTTTTGTTCATTAATTAAATATGGGCAGGAATAATAAGCATACATAAATAAGGTAAGGTTAATCCCCCCCCCCCCTGCGAGGATTCATTATAAATCAGGGACAGCAAATAACACTTAGGGGGAAAAAATTATAAAAAAAATAAGGTGTGAGTGTCGTTAACACTCATGAGGCTTTGATGTGAAACATGATACTAAATGTACGAACTTAATTTCAAAACCACAAGCTCTTTCAACTGTTTAAAAATCAGTAATGACAATTTTTAAAGAGAAAAATACTAAATGGGAGTTCGAGTACCAAATACCTCCCTAATAATCACTGTTTATTTAATGTTAAAACTGTTAAGTCAGTGTTTAGTCACTGTAAAGTTACTGCTTAGTCAATGACTAGTCAATGCTCATTCACACTGTTAAGTCACTGTTTTTCAATGTTAAGTCACTGTTTAGTTACTGTTTAGTCACTGTTTAATCACTGTTCCGTCACTGTTCAGTAACAGTTCAGTCAAAGTTAAGTCACTGTATAGTCACTGTTCAGTCACTGTTAAGTCACTGTTTAGTCACTGTTCAGTCACTGTTTAGCCATTTTTCAGTCACTGTTAAGTCACTGTTCAGTCACTGTTGATTCACTCTTCAGTCACTGTTAAGTCACCGTTTATTCACTGCTCAGGCACTGTTTAGCCACAGCTCAGTTATTGTTTAGTTACTGTTAAGTCACTGATTAGTCACTGTTTAATCACTATTCAGTCGCTGTTGAGTCACTGTTTAGTCACAGTCTAGTCACTGTTCAGTCACTGTTTAGTGACTGTTCTGTCGCTGTTTATTCACTGTTTAGTCACTGTTTAGTCACTGTTCAGTCACTGTTTATTCACTCTTGAGTCACTGTTAAGTCACAATTTAGTTACTGTTTAGTCACTCTTTAGTCACTGTTAATTCACTATTTGGTCACTGTTTAGCCACAGTTTAGTCACTGTTTGGTCACTGTTGGTCACTGATAAGTCACTCTGTTTAGTCACTGTTTAGCCACAGTTCAGTCACTGTTCAGTCAGTGTTTAGTCACTGTTAAGTCTCTGATTAGTCACTGTTTAGTCGATGTTTAGTCACTCTTCAGTCACTGTTCAGTCACAGTTTAGTCACTGTTAAGTTACTGATTAGTCACTGTTTTATCACTGTTAAGTCACTGTTTAATCTCTGTTTTGTGAATGTTTAGTCACGTTTTAGTAACTGTTCAATAACAGTTTAGTTACTGTTTAGTCACTGTTAATCCAACTAATCACTAATCCCGTCTTTCCACCTCTTTGCCCTCTCTTTCACAGCGTCAAGTGACGCTGATATCAAATTTTACTCCATCTAAAATCTTTCGTACCGAAATAAAAGATGTTTCACATCAAAAAAACTGAATACAAACGCTCAACTCGTTGCAAGCCTCGGCAAGCGTATGGCTCGTGTCGATTTGAATAGCTATATATATTCGGCCCCTGTGGGCTAGGCGTGGCTGTATAAGAAATACCAACAAACTGTTGGTTAATACGCTCCGTTCGCACAATCAATATATTTTCAATTGTTCTTCAATTTTTTTAATGTACATGATGATAGCAAAGCGTTAATATCGTTTTGTATTGATTGGGAACCAAAAATATAATTGTTTAAATGGTCATTGTTCAGTACAATGTAAGCTATCATTACCATGACTTTGTTTTACTTTTACAAAAGCGAACTTGATTAGTTGAAAATGATAATTTTCGCCTAGAAATACATGATTAATTCAAAACAAAAACCCACTAATAACACCTTTAATTTGATTATACGTTTGTTGTTACACGTATATTGTAATATTAACTGTATTATCGTAGTTCCAGTCTGAAATCAGAGCTACAATGTTGACCGGGGTTGGGTTCAGGGTCGCTGGAAGTTGGGTTGCTCAACCGGAATCTAATTTCTGCTGCACATCCGCATTCGTTACAGCAATGCCATTATTGTATTACGAAACATTTTCGCCATATGTAGATATTATCAAACTGGTCGTTGTTCTTTATAAACGGATCTATCAGTTTCCTTATTAACCAATACGAATTGGCCAGCAACAACGGGTCTGCCAAACTTTAATTAATACTCGAACTCCACCCAGGCCACACATTGGTCAAGCCATAATGTAAGTAAGGCTGGTCACGCCTCTAATTAAAAGCCATGGCATGTTGTTTTGACCAAAAACTGGACATGCTTGCCTGTGGTGGGTGTGTTTTTGGCCATTTGTTGCGCTTTATTAATTATGAAAACTCGAAGGCTTGAAGGCTGGACCAGGTTGTAGTTTGAAAGCGGTAGCAGCAGGTTCGCGAGAGACAAACGTATTCAAATTTGCCACAAGAATTATGACCTGGTCACTCACCCACACACTAACGCACGCACGCACACACTCACACACTTCTCATACAATAACAAACAATGTCATCAGCATAACTAATCATTGTGACAGGCAACCGGTAGAGAGTGACACCAGCAACCACCATAAGCACAATGGAGTTGAAGTTGGAGATGGAGACGGAGACGGAGTCTAGTGGCCACAAAGTAAGCATAAGTTATGCCTTAGCAGGCAGCGTGGCTAATTGAGACACAAACAAAATGACGCATTGTCCTTAAACAAGTAGGCTGGGCCTCCACCTACTCCTGCTAAACACGATATGTTCGAGGGTGGATCAATAAGTAACAATCGTAAATCACATTTCTATACAGATATAACTGCTATAACACTGTGACACATTTTTGAACTCAAAAAAGTTGATACGGTCGGGACCAAAAAATTCTGAAAGGGTGTGATGGTAACCCGACCAAACCCATCGAAGGTTTTTGTACTACCATCATACCCTTTCAAAATTTTTTTGGTCTCGACCGTATCAACTTTTTAGTGTTGCACAGTGTAATCTCTGAAATTTTCATTAAATTCGGTTAATAAATAGCGGAGTTAAAAGAATATGTTATCATTCCTGACAATAAATGTCTCCTCGTGGATCGTACGTACGATCGCTCTATCGTCAACGCGGAAACGGGAAGGCCGTTATCTTTTGTCATATATTTAGGCTTGGTGATAATGAAAATGTGTTGCCTACTTTTCGGCTAAACATGGAAGTCGGGCAGGAAACAGACTTTGACTTCTTTGGAGCAGAATTTCTCGATACTGATCATTGAGCTGAATGCTTTTTTCTTAGTTCGTTAACGTTGACACCTCGTCGAGCTAGTGTAAGCGATCGAGCTTGGAATGCAGGGTGTTTTTTTTGAAGTTTCCATAGACCATTGACCAAAAAATAGAATTGAGACAAGGAACATTCGGATAGACGTACAGGAACTCATCTGATTTTTAACTTTTGGATGAAAATTGTATCATTTCCTTGTTCCTACAGGCCAGTCCTTGAGGGTATTATCCCAGGGTTTTTCATAAATCTTTTTGGAAAACTAAATTTTAGTTTCTGTTCTTGGATCGCCCGTAATACTGGAATATCTTTCCCGCTCTTAATTATAACCTCCCGTCTTTTCTGTAAATATGTTCGAAAAAACTAGTTTCGATCGCTTGCTGAATTCAAAAACAGACCTAAATATGGGAAAGAACTACCTCTCAGATAGCCAAACAGCGCTTGGGATGCTTCACCTATAAGTTAGTCTTAGAGACAAAGAATGAACACCGGACCGACGAATTGGCATGCAATTTAGGCCCAGAACGTTACCTCGGCATGGCCACTCACAGTTTTAAAGAGGAGTCCTTTGAAGGAGTTAGGAGAATACGCGTAGAACAACTTTCTGGGTCAACACCAGGGCAGGTTGCGAATAATAAACAGTCATATATGCAGATAATGTAAAGAAAAAGAGGAGTCTTCCGAATATATATTGGCACACTGCGATGTTCTACAGATTTGGGTATCACAGCTTACACCACAAGAAGATTAGTAACCTAGAACCCACGAAACTTTACATTCGTAGGATAGTTGTAAACGCAGTTGCGGACGCATAATAGACTTAGATTGGTCGCCATGCGACCAAGCGGTTATAGCAGTTCTGTCATGAGGTACCTACTGCCAGCTCATTGAAGTCAGGCGTAGACTGCTTAAAGATTGAATTGGTATTCATGAAATAGCGCTATACAGTCTACTAGCCTTCTTTGTGGTGTTGTGTGTTTCTTGTTTTAGAAAAGTTATGGACAAAATCATAGCTTAATGACCTAGAGTCCGCTAAAAAGTTCTATGATTTATAATCAAAAGGTCACTATATAACAAAGTTTTTGAAAGTTTTGATTACGGTTGTTTTCAGTTTAAATTGGATTGAATTTTAGATTTACGACATAAGTAATTTTGGACAATTTTTCACAAAGAAATTAGAATGAAATTGAGATGGTTATGTAAATCGTCATACAGCTAGTTTAGAACTGATTCGGCAACGAGGCAATCAGCACGTGTATAGTTGCTTTAAGAAAGTAAAATGAAAAGGGAAATGATTTAGAAGAAACTTGGATATTAAATTTGTTTTTTAGTACAGAAATATTCGAATGTTTCGCAAATTGGGAAGTTTATTTTCGTAAAAGAATTTTACGAAAGTTCATCTAGATGTTCATGGCGATCAGAAAAAAGTTTTAGGCCATATCTCCAGTCTGTGAATAGTCAAAAAAACCGCGAAATTTCCAAAATTATTATAAGAGTATTTATGATAGGCGTTCAGGCGCAAATGGCTAAAAAGATTTAAATGAAACTTGGTACACAAATAGTTGATAACCTGGAGTTAAACATATGCGATATAGCTTTTATTTTAATTTAATGGTCAAAAAAACCGCGAAATTTTGCTAACTTATTATAAGACTATTAAGCACTTTAATAGCTTAATGTTTAGATGACAATGCAGGAGTTGGTAAATCAAAGGTTTAGATCCAATAGTCAAAAGAATCGACATATTTGCCAAATTTTCATAGAAGCTAAAATTATTATGAAAACTGGATTATTGGTAATTGAGTAGCGCATATATTAGAAATGGAGTCCAAATACTGCGAAATTTGCAAAATTTTCTTATTTACGAAAGATTAAACAGTTCAAAATATTGCGATCTTTGGAAATGGCAATGTGGACAATTAAAATAAATGCAAAATTTTTAAATTATCTTATTTCTAGAATTATTATAAAGATTTTATAGACTGCAATAGTGGAGGGTAAATATGTAAATGTGGTGTAGACCGAACTGTCCCAAAAATTGTGAAATTTACAAAATTGTATAATGAGTTCAGATTTTCATAAAGATTTTGTAAAAATATGAGAAATTTGAAAAAATTGTATCTATAGTTAATGAGACGTGTTGATCAAACGTACCAAAAAATCGCTAAATTTGCTAAATTTTATAATGATTTTAGATTATTATGAAGACGGGTACGTAGATGGATGATGAAAAATGGAAAGGTCAAAAAATCGCTATTTTTAGCTAGATAAAGATTTGATAGATGGCAATTGCTAAGTAAGCTTCACATCTTCGTCTTGTGCTTAAAATTCTAAAGGCAAGGTATCAACGCACGCCCGGTACAAGCGAAGACCCTTACGACGATAAGTCTGATTATAAATTTAACTGTCAAGTCACTGTCATGTCACTGTTTAGTCACTGTTTAATTATTGTTAAGACACTGATAAGTCAATGCTAAGTCTCCGTTAAGTCACACTAAAGTCACTGGTAGGTTACTGGCAAGTCACTGTCAACTCACTGTTAAGTCACTATCAGGTCACTGTTAAGTCACTGTTTAGTCACTTTGAAGTCACTGTGAAGTCAGTGTTAAGTCACTGTTAAGTTACTATCATGTCACGGTCAAGTCACTATTTAGTCACTATTTAGTCACTTTCAAAACACTGTTTAGTCACTGTCAAGTCACTGTTTAGTCACTATCAAGTCACTGTTGAGTCACTGTCAAGTCACTGTCAAGTTACTGTTGAGTCACTGTCAACTCACTGTCAAGTCACTGTTTAGTCACTTTCAGGACACTGTCAAGTCACTTTTAAGTCACCGTCAAGTCACTATGAAGTCACTGTCAATTTACTGTTTAGTATCTTTCAAGTCACTGTCAAGTCACTATGAAGTTGCTACTGAGTCACTGTCAAGTCACTATCAAGTAACTGTTGAGTCATTGTCAAGTTTCTCGCAAGTCACTGTTTAGCCACTGTTGAGTAACTTTTAAGTCACTGTCAAGTCCCAGTCAAGTCACAATCAAGTCTCTGTTGAGTCACTGTCGAATCACTGTTAAGTCACTGTCAGGTAAAGTATTTAGATAGCACTTTATTCCTGTAAGGCCAGTTATAAAGAGAAACGTGGAAACGTGTGCTAGAAGTTAGAGTTTCCTCTGTTGTGATCATTTATATGCATTTTTTGAGAACCGAAATTTTTTGGAATCGAAAAGACCGAAAACGACTGAAACATCTTATTGGTATAGTCTTGGATCTACGTAAAACATAATTGGTTGGTTTGACGAATATAATGTAAATGTATGTAATTCTCTCGAAAAATCCGTCGAAACCACAGAACTTTGAAAGCTTTCATTTTCTTATTAGACAATCTAGTTAGGTTAGTGGTGTTCCAGTTAAAGCTTCATCTCTAAAAACAGGATTGACTTCCAGTCAAGAAGTATTACTTGGCAATCCTTTAGCCGGTTTATTATCACATATATGGAGCCACCATAGATAGATGTAACCAGCTGAGGTTGAATGAAATTTCAGTGGACCTTAAAATGAAATCTGAAATAAAAACCAAGGTACCTGTACGATATCAAGTACCGCCATAAACTGGAAACATTAGTTTCGGTAACGAAACCGAACCTGAACTGGAAACGCTACAGAGCCTTGCTCTCTTTTTGCAACGCCCCCTATTGACAAAGACTGCTACATATTGATCCACCCTCGTACATGAGTATGGCGTGCCTTATCGCTGGCTAATCTTGACTTTTGGTGCGCGCATGGCTAATGGTGTGGCTGGTAATTAGGCAAATTAGCCTGGACGCTGCTACTGAGCGGCACATAAATTAGCAGCAATTAATTAAATGTGGCCCAATGTCGGAGCTTCTCGGGAATGGCATTAAATCCAGAACACAGCCAACTACAATTATGTTAATGAAGTTTGAAACGATTCAATTAAAGCCAACTTCAAATCAATCAGCAGCGATCAGAGCCAAAGTGCAGGGCCTAATCCCCCCCACCCCCGCTCCCCCCAACCAGAGCCCAGGCAACACGTCATAATAAAAGCCAGCTGAGATCAAAACCCCGAGATACGTCGATGAATGGTGCTACCAAGATGCGTATCTCGTGCGTTGGGATAATGCTAATGCCCAGAAAATACTTTAACACAAGGTGGCTGTTCACACGCTCTTCAAATGCGGCTACCTAGCCGGTCCAGGGCCAGGAGCATGACATGTGGAATGTGAGTTTTGGGCAGCGGAAGACTCAATTAGAAGAACTGGGACTGTGGGGATTTATGAGCAACAGGAATTTCACATTGGCGGCTAAATACCTGCCAATGGCTTTATAGATTTGCCGCCGCCGACCTTCGCGAATGCACAGGAGACACAGAGATTTGCTAAGAGCGCTAATTACATGCCCCTCCGGCTGACCACAAATTGCGTTGTCCAGAAGCTCGAAAGCGTAATCAAAAACTAATTTTAATCCTGTTTGGGGCCACGTTGATGAGGGATCAGATTAATGCGGCGCACTCACTCACTCGCACGAAAAGGGAGACCCGATCCGATCCGATCCCCTGCCATCGCTTTAGCGGTGGGTCCAAGTTAATTTATTCTAAATGGCTTTTTGAAATCCCCGAAACAACGCCAGAAATTTACTTATGACGTTGCCAACCACAAAAATTCCGACTCGGAATGATGATTCAGTTTCAGTCGTTGGCGGGGCCCTGCATATTTTTCTCACTTTGGCGTGTCTGCGTGTTGTTAGCAACGAAATTGATGAGTTCGAGCAGGTTATAAAAAAACCCGATACCTTTTGGCTACCTTTTGTTGCTGTTGTTGCCCACGAAAAGCCGAAATACAATAACACAAATTAATATAAGAAGATGAGACAAATTTAGCCGCCGACAAAGTGAGCTGCGCGGGCGCTGGCGCAGGCGCAGCCTCAGCAGTCGCAGCAGCCGCAGCTCACCATAACGAGAAAGTTATAAATTTTGGTATTTTCTTTTCGACCAACCGGTGGGGTCTGCTTGTGATTGTCATTGTTGGCTGCCTGTTTACACGCTCGTAATGTGGACAATAATTTCATGTATTTTGTAGGCATTTTGTATGGCTACCTGAAATGCAGGGAGGGGCTTTCAGTTACTGAAAGTGAAGTGACAGGAATGATGCTAGTTCGGGTTTCATAACTTGTAAAGCACTTGAAATGAGAGGAAACTTATTGAAATTTTTAAATTCCAAATTAATAACTAGGGCTGTTAAGGAACTTTAAACACGAAGCTCTGGTAATCGATTTGACCTTTAGAAATATTATCTCTACTGAATTCATTACCGCGGGAGGGGTAGTATAAACAAAAGACTCAGAAGGGCTCGAAGGGGCAGGGAATAAACACTTAGTATTGAACCGAGCTAAAGAGTTTTCTGGCTGCAGAAATAAAGGTATGAACTACAATGTTTTAGAAGGAGATCTTTTGAAGGACCTTCTTAAAACTTTAATAGTAGTAAACGTCGCTATTTTGTTAACCTAACCAAAGATTCAATTCAATTTATAGAAGTCTTAGGAGTGGAGAGTGTGCGAACTCTACTAGCAGCTAAACGCCTAAAAACGTTCTCTAAAATTAAGCGGGTGCATTACAACAAACTGCTCGACCAAATAGCGACCAACGATTTTAAATTGGGCGTATTTTAAGCTGTTAAACTTCACTTTATTCTTCAGTTTTTCTCTGCAGTTGCCATTTAAAACTCCAGGTAGCTGAGATTGTAGGCTGTCAAACCAAACCATTCTTACCCGATTAAAATATCTCACTCCATACTAGCAAAACATCAAATTTTCAGTTGATAGCTTAAATAATTTCAAAGATACATATGGCATGGATCCATTTTTGATGGATCGAAACAGATAATATATCACACTTCGTACTAACAACTCACACACAAAATTTCAAACTGGTTTGAAACCAGTCTAAAACCAGTTAAATATCTAACTTCATACTACTAAGCGACACACAAAATATATCAGGTTCTTTGCTTTCATAATTTCAGAACTATGACTCTAAAAACTTTTGAATCGGCTTTCATGTCAAATCTAAACTCATATTTAAATTTTGTACTTTTCGAGATTTTTATATTATATTTATATTTTCCCGTCTTCTTGACAAAATAAATTTTACAAATTTCAGGATTCTTTGATTCAATTGGCCTTTACCCTTCTATATAAACTCATAATAAAATTTTGCCAATTTCAGAATTCTTGGACCATTTAATTTACATCCCCTACACCAGTTTATTTAACAGAATTTATGACAATGTAATCTTATGAATGAGTTTTAGAAATTTCGATTTTTTTTTGTACCGTCCAATGCACTAAACACCTTCTACTTGCCCGTCTTCAAGACAATCTAAACTCCTTATAAAATTTTCCAAATTTCGCAATTATTTTGACAGATTGGCCTTCACCTTTTGCCAACTATTAAAGCTTCACAATTATTAAAGCTTCACCTCTTGATCTACCCCTCCTATTTACCCGTCTATTTAACCGTCCTTGACAATCTAAACCAGTGGATCAAACCGGAACCCGAACCGGAGCCGATATTTTTAATATTTTGTATAACGGTATTCGAAAACCGATATTTTTAGAACCGAAAAAACCGAAAAGAACCTAAACATTGTACCGGTATAGTTTCGGTTCGGAGAATTATAAATATTTTTTTTAAATTTCCGTAGCCGCCGCCAATTTTGTCAATCGCTTTAATTAAGAGCTGCTTCGTGAGGCAATGATGTACTGCGCGAGAGGGTGTTATCTCTAGGTATATTCATAGCTGCTAACAGCGCCAACTGTGTTGAGCGTGAGAGAGTGACGATAGATATGGTTTCTGAAGTCAAAAAAACAAAACAGCAAAAGGCGAAAGTATGTATAAATTCGTCCCAAATGCAAACTCCTCTTCACCATCTCTTCTTACCTAAGTTCTGTTATTTGCATTGTTCGCCTTTCTGCTAAGTCTTAGCACAAATTCTGCCGACTTAGTTGTTTTTGCATGTTCGCTCTAGTGACAAAACACAAGAGCTTAAAGGTAAAGTCGCCTACACATGGCCAACCGTTATTCGTTGTAAAATATCGCTTCGCGTTTGTGCTGAGAAACTGCAACGAGCAATTAATTAGTTTAAGAATTGCAAGTTAATCTGAACAATCGGTCAAAATGCCAAAGCAATGTATCGGCAGTATTTTACTCTTGACATTGAAGAAAATGTAAGCAATTGCTTAATAAATGAGAATGGACAAAACATTAAAGTGAATTGATGTTTACGAATTTATTTTCCGAAATATTTATGATGGTCAGTCTAATGCACATATAGTAAGTAAGCTGCGAAACTTGTCTGTTTGGACACTCATATATATAAATACATACTAATTCCGTATGTAAGTGCTTAGAAATTTAAATAGCCTGCCTATATGTATGTAAGTGCGTGGTAAGGTTTGCATGCCTCTTGGGAAAAGAATACATACATAAATCTATAAATGTCTATATACCAGTATGCAAGGGAACATATAAAACTTATTTGTACATATATGTACGACTACTTGATAAAAAAGCTTGACAAGTCGATAAGCAATTCATGCATCAATCACAGGAAAAGAAAACTGTTCCAGGTGCATTGATGAATTGCTTAAGCCCAGCATTCGTGTGACAATAAACAAATAGACTATTCGAGATGGAAGGCCGTTTGCCAAATTCTATTGGGTTGTTAATATTATTAACCTGCAATCGTAGAACGATTATTTTCCGGTGTGAAGTTTATTATGTCTCTGCTAAAAAATCAAATGGACGGAAATTCATTGACCGCTATAATGCTTGTAATAAATATTTTTTGAGTTTGAGTAACGTTAAGTGTGGTGAAGACATTGTTAATTTAATATAATTTTAATCATCTTAAAACTCGCAAAACTTGAGAATAAAATAGATTATTTATGTGCACACCCACTTATTTTAAACTAGAGTTGTGAAATGTCTATTAATTTTACCGGTCCATTCTAACTGGAATAAAATAAAACCGGAAACGTAAAAAAAAAGGAAACGAACCGAAATTTAAATTTCGCGATTTTTTTGGAACATTTGGCCTAAGCGTTCTATTTACCCGTCGACAATTGCCAACTAATTAATCCTAATGAAAATCTTAACTATCTTTATATTATTTTTATATTCTGTACCGAAGGTACACAGAGTATATTAAGTTTTTGCAAAGGTATGTAAGAGGCAGAAGGAATCATTTCCGACCCTGTAATATATAGTTTATTATACTTTTATTCTTGATCTGCATTAACAGCCAAGTCGATGTAGCCATGTCCGTCTGTCCGTATGAACGAAGAGATGTATGTCCCATATGATTTTAACAGTGGCGTAGCTTGTGGTGTGTGGCCGACTTAAGGATTATTGTTCAGCATATTTGACCCAACTTTTGTTTCATAAGAAATTTCCAAAGCATTCTATGAATCCTGCACCCTCCTGCGTACGCCCTTAATAACATAATCAATATCTTGAAAGGGCTTGATAGGAAGAAGCCGTATATAACAGTGATGATATGCAATCCCGAATATATTTTTCACTAAGTCAAACACAGGGTCTAAAAGCACTGATCCACTGATCTTTCATTCCTTTAAACACAGTCGTAAGCTTTCAAAAATGCATTCAATAAATGATTCTTTTCTTCTTCTTGTAATGACAGCATAGTCTAAATTACATTCAGGAAGCCTGGAAATGTGCAGATCAATAATAAGTCAAAAACAAAAACAGCAACGAAAGTATATATTTCGCACTCTCTCACTTAAGTTCTGTTTTTGCATGTTCGCTTTCTGCTAAGTCTTAGCCTTCTGCCGACTTTGTTTGCAAAACGAATGAGTTTAAAGGTAAAGTTGCCTACACATGGCCAGCGGTTATTCGTTGTAAAATATCGCTTCGGGTTTGTGCTGCGAAACTGCAACGAGCAATTATTCGCACTCTCTCACTTAAGTTCTGTTTTTGCATGTTCGCTTTCTGCTAAGTATAGTAAACGTAAGACTATAAATCTTACATTCTCAATCAATAAACTTAATAAACTGTGTTTATTCAAGGGGCTATTTTGTCGGAACTTTCTCTCGCTCATTTTCCTTGGCCTTTTTCAATATAAAATTTAAACATTTAGCAAATTGCTTTTCTCCCAAAATCCTCATTCTTGGCGTAAAAGTTTGCTCATGTCGGCCCGCAGCTATTTTGATTGGTGTGTTACATCTTGTAAACATTAACATGGTCAATAATTTCCGAGTGCTTGGCAATTTGCAGCGCCAAAGAACATGTCAACGGCCCCGGGGCTATAATCAGATGGTGTCGTAGCAGGCGGTTTAATTTCTTCATACACGTGTGGTGGCTGGGTCGGCGACTTTCTTTTGTCTTGCTGATTGGCTGGCGTCCGCACCCGGAGGGGCTCGCATGAACATAAACGGGTAAATCAACAAACCGTTTGCGCTCGATGTTCACTCACTTCTGATGGGTCCCAAAAATCAATTCATTAACGCCGGCTTTCACATAATTAGGCACCAGCAGCAGTCTCTCTAGTCGTATGTTTTGATTGATTTTAATGGCTGGCAAATCAATTGCAAAGCGCCGAAAACGTGGTCATCCTTAATTCAATAATGAATACGTAAAGCCCAGCCGCGGCCACACTGATCCTAACTCCGCCAGCCCAAGTTAAGCATGCGCCGCGTTGTGCCACGAAAAGTTGAACGAAAACTACAAAAAAAACAAACGACGTCTTCGTCGGCGGCTTAAGTACAAAGCATCGGTGCTCTTTGATCAACACATATAAAATACTATGGCCACGCCCTTTAAAAGGTAGATTAAACGAGATGGCGCTCGGGCAATGGGTAAACGTATACTTAAAGTTAACGTAACGTAAAGAGCAATGAAGTCAGTCAGACGCAGACGCTAGCGCAGACAAAGTCCAGCTTCGGTCTCAGACGGTAGACGACTTGGATGTCTGCATGAGTTGTATCCGCCAGCCTTCCGAGGCGGCGCACTTGGCTGCAGTTTGAATGGACAGTTCGCACAGTGGGCAGTTGTTAGAAAGTATGGAGGGGAAAAGAAAAATACAAGTAATGAAGCATTGGACACCAAAATTAAACAAATATGGAACGGTCGCCATTTTTAAATACGAATTTTTATGCCCTTGGAGAGGGCATATAGCTGCCATAGGAACTATCGGTCGAATAAATAGTTCTAGTAAGAAAAAAAAATCGTTTGACACTGTGAACCATGAGTTACTGTGCACTAAGTTAAGCCGAATGTACAGTTTTTCTAGAACTGCAGTAAGCCTCATTCAGTCATACAAGTGCAACAAGTTTCCACACAGACTGCCTCTTTAACACACCTAGTCCTGAAACGTTGTGTTCCACAGGGATCGATCTTAGGACCGCTTCTGTTTTCTGTATATGTTAATGACTTGCCATCTGTCCTCTCTGACTGTGGAGTACATATGTATGCCGATGATGTCCAATTACATGTAAGTCGTCCTATGTCCAAGTTTGCCGAATGATCTTTTAAAAGTCAATGATTGGGCTAAACGAAATAGTCTTTGCCTGTATCCAGCCAAATCAAAATGCTTGTTAATAGGTAACAAAATTATTGATACTTATATGCTTGCCAAAACTTGTAATTGACAATTCGCCCATTGATTATGTAGCGAGCACAAGCAACTTAGGCTTCATTTTAAACCAAACGTTGACTTGGAACGATCACATTACTGCTGCTGTCGGAAAAATGTACGCACTTCTCAGAGAATTGTATGGGGGGTTCTGAGCCGCTGGGCGTTGTGAGCCACTCAAATATTGGCCACAAAAAAAATAAATTTAAACTTTTTGTTTATGTCAGGTTTCTCCCTTCTTGTTATCTAACTTTTGGCAAGCAACCTATCAGTCTACACCTTCTTTAGGTTCGTGAACCAGAACTCGACTTCTCTTTCAAAATAAAAAGTTTTTTTTTTTCATTTTTGACTTGTGAATCTTATACAACATTTTTTTCGTAATGACTAAAGTAAGTATGAGGGAAATATCTTTGGTCAATTGCCTTTTTGATAGAAATATTTTTTTTTTTTTTAACAATTTCTTTTTGGTTATGTGACGTCACCCAAAAAAAAGTGAGATATAGGGGGTTTTGAGCCACTTTGAAAAAAAAAAAGGTTTTGACTTTTAAAAGAGAATATTGCAATGACGCGCAATAAAACAGAGGAAAAACTCTCCAAAGAAGTAAAAAAAAACATTGAAAAGGGCAAACAAAAGAACAGCCACAAGCAAAAAGTGCTCGTACATAAAAGAAAACAAGCCTGATGCCGTCAATCAATTTTCACTCTTCATTGATATTTCTTAATTCAGAATATGAGAAAAATTGTTCATTTTTTTATTTAATAAAGAATAATGGCTTAAAAAAAAACGAATTAGAACTTTTAGATGGGTGGCTCACAACCCCCACAAATTTTCGAAATTTCAAAAAATCACTTTTTTCAATATTTTTAAAACTAGTGATGAGAAAAGTAAAGTTTGTGCATCTTTTACCTAAAATACAAAATTTACAGAACGAAAAATATTGATTTTTGGCGAAGTTATGTACGAAAAACAAAACTATGGCCCCCTATAAATATATCGAAACTGGCTGGCATATATTAAGCTGCAAGGGTAAATAAACTTCGGTCGAGCCCAAGTTAGATTTCCCTTATATTTGTTTGATTTATTCTACACAGAAAAATCAATAATTTTCGTACTTAAGTCAAGAATTTTCAGTTTCAAAACTTCAATAAGCCAGAAAATTATTGCTTTAAGTACGAAATTTCTTGATTCAAGAGCGTTTTTAAATATCCCTAAACTCTTGAATTAAAAACGTTCTTGGCTATGTTAAGCACGACTCTTGAAACAAGAAATTCCGTACTTTAAACAAGAATTTTCAGTTTCAATATATCAATAATCCAGAAAATTCTTGATTTTAGTACGGAATTTCTTGATTCAAGAGCGTTTTTATATATCTTTAAATTCTTGATTTCACGAACGTTTTGCTGGGGTTTTAGAAAACGCTCTTGAATCAAGAAGATTCAAGTCGTACTTAATCAAGAATTTTCAGTTTTAAAACTTCAATCAGCCAGAAAATTCTTGACTTAAGTACGGAATTTCTTGATTCAAGAGCGTTTTCAAAAACCCCAACATTTTTAAAAATCCCTAAATTGTTAATTTCGAATTCCAGAACGTTTTGGATATGTTAAGCACAAATCTTAAATCAATAATTTTTTAAACGTTTTGGCTATGTTTAGCACGACTTCTTAAAAAATCAAGAATTTTCAGTTTCAAAACTACAAAAAGCCAAAAAATTCTTGATTTAAGTACGGAATTCCTTGATTCAAGAGCGTTTTCGAAAATTCATCAATGTTCGATTTCCAGGACGTTTTGGATATGTTAAGCACGGTTCGGAAATTTTTTGAAGAACTTTTAGAGCTCAAAATAAGCATGATCTAGACTAATTAATGTTATCTATGAACGATTTGAACATTAAAGTAAGAGCTCGTTCTTACATCAAGACCGAAATGATCTTAAATTAAAACTTTTGTTTTTTGAATAAAGATCTTTATTTCTATTTTGAAATTTTTTACGATCAATTTCAAATTTAAGAACGAAATGATCTTAAATTCAATTTTTTTCTGAATTAAGAATTTTATTTCATTTAACGGTCAATTTCGAATTAAAGGACGATTCGTTCTCAAAGTAAAATTTTTCAAGAGCGAATCGTTTTTATCAAATTCTAGTCCGAAATAGTAAAAAGTCAAAACAGTTTTTTTAAGACCAAATCGAATTAATTCAGGGAATTCGGTCTATTTGAAAAACAAGCTGTGGATTCCTCACCGCGAAAGCGCTTGTTCAAAATGAAACCTGACGTTAACCAAAGTGATTTTAACAATTGTTCATAACTTTAACAAGGCTTCTTTCTCATAAGATATCCGGCTCGAAGGACCTTGTCCAATCTTCCTCGTTTTGAACCATTTACAGTATACTTCTTCAGCTTAACAAAAGCTCCCTTATTACAGATCCAATTCCATACTATAATTCCATTTAGTTATCGTCCCACAGTGCCTTTGATGCTTTGTTCAGTGCGAAATAATAAAAATTACGTAGCGTTGCAATTTGTGCGCTCAGCACCCGATGGAACAGCGTCTGGGGGCGGGCATGTCCCTTCCTTCTCGTGCACTTGGCACTTGGCATGGCCCTACTACATCATTTTTTATGTTTGCATGCCCTTTAAGCACTGCGCGACTGCTGGACTGGCTCCGAAACTGAATCCGGTTGTGATGGGGCGGCATTTGGCGGCGTTGTTAAGTGAAAATCTGCCTGTGCAATCGCTAACATCAGCTAACAATGGTCATCATCATTAAAATGCGATCAAAGAGCGGCGGCATAGCTCTAAAAGATCTCGGCCAGGGAGTCGTCCTGTTACCCCGTGCACTGATTGAGTGACCTTCCAATGTAGGCCAAACAGCTTTGAGCCGTGTTAGTTGGCTTAATGTCTTTATAAGTAGTATACACCATATACATATGTTAAAAGGAAGGGGTGGGGCGGGGATAGCCAGAAATATGCTTGTAATCAAAACCGTTTAAAAAAAAACTACAAGCTAATTGAGTTAGAAGTTCGTTCGGGGCTTTGAACTGGCCGACGGATCAAAGGGGACCGCCGCTTTATTGGTGGCACAACAAAGAGCGTTGACAACGGCATAAAGCCAACAATGCCCCAGGCAGCAGCTAAATGAATGGATCGTCATAGACTTAGAGAGGATGATGATGATGATGATGGAGATGGAGATGGGTAGGCAAACCGCTAAAATGGCCCAGAGACATTGTTCGATAGTTTTGACAACTCAGCGAAAACGAAGCGATGGCAAACAAGAAAATCGAATAGCGACTAGTTAATGATGCATTAGCATTGTGTGTACTTAACATGATGTAAATTTTGGACTTACTCGGGTACTTTTTTTCCTTTGTATACATAGGGATAGGTTAGATTTAAAGTCTGGACAAACAGAATGAGAATACCCTCATACATATTTAGGGCAAGACATTGCCAGGCTTGGTATGAAATGGGATTGGTTGTGATAACAACATATCAAGCCAAAAAAAAATAGAAAGGGCAAGGAAACGCCTGGGAAGCTGTCCTAAGGCTAAAGAGCCTTAACTTTTTGAAATAACTGTTGGATTTGATTCGTTGCGGTTAAGATACAAAGTTGTTTCGACTTCATAAGAAAGGGTGGTTCATTTTTTGTAATATTCTTTTTTCAGATATCACGCGTGACTGGTGTCATTCTGTCATCTTATAATATTAAGGATTGTTCGACAAGTCATCATAGAAAGACTCACACCGCAAGAACGTTTCCAAAATTCTCTGCAACAACTCAATGAAGATCCGCTGTTTTCGCGCAAAAGTTTGTTCAGGGCAAGGCACTTTTCTGGCAAAATGGATGCGTCAACATACAAAATTGTCGCATTTGGGCTGAAAAGCGACCCGAAGAGACTGTCGAGCTACCGTTACATCCACAAAAATGCACTGATTGGTATGATACAATATAGCCATGTCCGTCTGTCCGTCCGTCCGTATGAACAAGCAGATCTCAGAGATGGTAATAGATAGAGCTTTGACATGTATGGGACTAATGGCAAAATTTGAATTAATTTTGTCACGCCGCCCCCCTCAAAAAAAGACGCCATATTTCCCACAGTTTTGTACATAGATGATTCGTACCTTCTAGAGATAGTTAGTCATTAGCAATATGTATCGATTTGCTAAAGAAATGATAAAGATCGGATGAGCGGTTCTCAAGGTATGATCAAATAAGTAAATTACCTTCCGCCACCCCCCTTCTCATCCTTTCACAACCAACGCCGCAAAATCTTAGAGAGAGAGAGAGAGCGCGAGAGCGGGAGAGAAAACGCGATAAAGGGAGACTTAGAGAAGAGCGCAGCAGCAGCACTGCATTCAGCTCCTACTCTAGGTACAGAGTATATTATAGTCGGGCTTCACCGAATTTCTCACTTGCTTAAAAAGTTAATGTCAAAGACAGTTTTTTCTACCCATAACAAAGATTCCACCAACTAATTCCATTTGTAGTGTTTTTCTTGTTTGTAATTTAAAATATAACTTCTTAATAGATCGCTCTTTACTTTGAGAACAACTTTCAATTTGTTAAACTGTCTTTTGCAGGGTTGTAACCCTCCTTAATATCGGGAAGGTGGAATTCAGGGTTTGAGTTCGTGAAATTTTGCATTAAGGTTTACGGAGCGGTTATCAGGTTCTAGCTCGGGTTCGGTTTTTGGTCCTTGGTAAAAGAAAATCTTGCTTGTTGAGAGATTTTCAAAACTGACCAATAGATGGTGTCACTACTGTGACCATGTGGCTACGCCACGGTAACTTTTTAGTTTAAAACACAGATAAGATATTAGTTCGCTTAATTGCAGACGGCGAGTATCACAGAAAGTCTGAGTGATAAGTGTGTGTGCTTAAGAGATGTAGGATACCTAAAAAGTTGTTAGTGATGTGTGAACTAGTTAGATGAACTGGATCTGTGATTGGAGCTAGATGAACTGTGAACCGCCACAGCCACTCTCCCTTAAATGATGCGTTGAGTTGATTGGCTTATCAGGAAAGTTGACGCTGAATGCTGGTTTGTATAACTAGGATATATTGTGTGTGGTTCCAGTGTTCGTTTGCTCAATACTTGCTATTGACTTGAATATGGAAGCTGTATGTCGTTGGGTTGACTGGACACGTATGCGTCTGAAGCTAATGTCTTCGATGCATTGGATCGGAAATGTGTGCTGTGCGAGTATAGATCCGCCAGCCACCGGTCTCTTTAGGAATGGTCATGGAAACATAAGTTCAAGTAAACAAAAACTACAAACAGATATGTGCGGTGGCCAAATCAAAATTCTATGTAGAACTTGAGCGAAAAATAAAAGATGTTAGCTACTCCAAAGACTGGTGGAAGGAACTGCGGGGTCAATCTACAGCTTCTTGTAATAGAAGGAAGATTGAGCCATCTGAATTTAGCACATATTTTGAATTACTCCAGTACAATTTGCTTCTGCAAGATCTAGATAACCCAATAACAGTACCAGAAATAGTGGCGATGCTTGGAAAAACGAAACCGAAAAAAGCTCCGGAAAGAATGGAATTGTTTACAAACATTTTCGGCATGCCGGCACAGATTTTCTAGTAGAACTAGCTGGATGATTTACAAAAATCTATGATGAAGGTACTGACCGTAAGGAACTCCAACCAAATGGAAACACAAGTTTGTCGGAGAACTATGGAGGCATATCTTTTATGAACGCGTGTGCGAAGATAATGATGGGTGTTCTGAATCAGCGGCTGACAGATTGGGTGGATGCAATGGATAAGATGAACGAGTTCCAGGCCGGTTTCAGAGCGAAATATTCAACAGTGGATAACATCTACAATCTGACAGCAGCTGTGCAACTAAAGTTTGAGGAAAAGAGGAAAACATATGCGTTCTTCGTAGATTTCAAAGCTGCTTTTGACAATGTTCCAAGAAAAGTATTAGCATTTAACCTAAACTCGATGGGGGTATCCACAAAGATGACAAACCTTTTGCAAGCGGTATTAATGGATACAAAATCGATTGTGTGGAATGGAGAATCCAGAAGCCACCAAGGCAGGAGCCAGACAGGGATGTCTGCTTTCACCTCTAGTTTTCGCCTTATACTTGAACGATCACTATGAACTAAGTGGTGGCATGCAACTCGAGAATATAAACCTTAGGCATATTTTTACTGGCAGATGATCCAAAAGTCCTGCTGCAAACGATCAACAACCTGGAAATGTACTGTGACAAATGGAACCTGATAGTCAACCTCAGCAAGTCCGCACTCATGGTTTTCAGAGGCAGCGGAAGGGTGAAGCTATAAAGGTAGTAAACACATTTAAGTACCGGGGAATTATTCTTACGCCAAAACTATCCTTTTTAAAAGCACATGCAGGACAGAACCAAGTAAGCCAAAGCTAGCATTAACGACACTTGGGGAAAGATCACACAGGCCGTCAGCAGATCGGTTCAAAGCTACATATGGGGCGCAAATATGGGGATCGGAAAACTTCGAAGAAGTTGACAGGTTGCAAAATTTCTTCATCAAGAAAATGTTCAGGCTCGCCGACTGCACTCCGAATTATTGCATTCAACTAGGAACCGGAATTACTCCTGCTCACATTTTCACGCTTGATCTGCACCTCCGTTATATGCAGAGAACTATTTTTGAATACAATTTAAAGGTTACCAAACCAATTCTAAAAAATCTAAGGAAAAGGATAGGAAAGGGTAAATGTTTATACGATTTAAGTATCAATTTCAACTTGGACTGGAACTTACCGTTGACAAGTATGGAGTGGCAGAACAAAACACAAGTGCTCAAGAAGCCGATAGAAACTATGTGGAGCAGAGCTATGAGTAGCGCGCAAAGGTTCTATACATATTTAGACCTTTGCACAAACTTATTATACTTCACTTTTGGTACAGAGCTGCACCACAGCCAGCAGAACACAAATCTTGTATTCTATTTCCTCCTTTTCGCCATTTCTCTCGTACCTCATCCTTACAACAAGACCAAATATCATGGATATTATGACAGGCTGTCATAAATTACAAATTAATTCTAAAGTTGCCCTCATTCTAACAAAGTACTACCTCAACAACCCAGACCCCTGGGGAAAACTAAGGCCGGCCAGGTAGCCAGTGAGTGCTATGGCTGTAGGCCAATATGCAGTAAGATCAGGGTCGTGCGATCGATGGAGATCTTGTCGATCTCAGGCTTGGTTCTGTTCTGGTTTCTTCAGGTGTCGGCCTTGCCACCGCATTGACTTGCCTACCTTACACCTCGGAGGAACGAAGATCAAAGACGGCATTGCCGACTTAATAACATAAATTAATCTTCCCATTGTTGGCCAAAGAAACACACCAACAGAGAGAGAGAGAGAAAGAGGGTGTGCACATGCGTGCCAAAAATTGGCCAACTACAAGCTATGCTAATCCGTCGCCTAACCAGACCCAGTTAACACACACAAATCAAGAAAAAAACGGCATTTAATTTGGTTTTGGTTTCGATTTGATTTCATTCATTATTTTTTCGGTGTGAAAGAGAAGTCTATAAAGGCGATCGAAGAGGCCTTCAAGCAAAGCAAATCAGTTGGCAAAGTTTTTTCCTTTTTTTTTCCCCGAGATCAAAGTAAACATGCCGCCGGCTGATACCAAGATACGTGGCAAATATGTAGACGATTTTGATCGAACGACCACGATGACGATGATCAGACCCAGCAGCAGAGGCAGCCGCATTAAGTATTTGAAATGACTTTCCGGCATGGGAGAGTGGAAAATGAAACGAGCGCAGCAAATTAGCTAATCAACGCCCATTAGTAGTAAGGTATTGGAATTTATGATAAATTTCCGTTAACGCGCAGGCAACACAGAACTCACAATTCAGAAACAAGTTAATTTCATTTTTGCCCAACTCCAACTCCGTGATAAAGCAGGCAACTTTATAACGCGGCGTACGCAGCAGGACGACAAACTGTCTGGCTATAAAACAAGTGCATGGATTGGCTGGAATGTGTGTGTGTGTGTGCCTTAATAATACATAATTTTCTTGTAAAACAACAACCGCTGCGCATCGTTATCGTTATCATTATGGTGCATTTTTATGTGCGCCTGCATGTTGACTGCCACTTTTGGTTAAAGGCGTTGGCCCGCTGGCTCCCCAGCAGTTGGCAGTTTGCAGTTGGCAGTTTTCAGTCCCCCGATTGGGCCAACGACCAACGACAATATCATTTTATTTATGTTTATCGATTTGGCCGGCCAGATAAGCGGCTTTAAGCCGGCCAGCGGTGGTTATGTGCGCTCGTAGGTTTTGTTTTTAGCGAGCGCCATAAAATGAAAGGCCAAAAGTGCCAGCGATCCGTTGTTTGTGTAGGAGAGTTTTGGTAACCAGCTGAGAGCTTGGCTAATGGTGAAAATGCTGCATTTGATTGGGCTTATCACTGAGTTTCTCGGATTCTGCGTTAAACTGTAGGTCCCTTTCTCTTGTGCACAGAGCTTTAAGCACTCACGCCCAAAGATATTGAGTGAAGCTTGGCTTGGCCCTTTGGGGCTTTAAGGCAAATTTTACATTTACTAACCACAACTCCATTGAAAGCGGTAGTTTGGTATAACAATTGTGTTGACTCCCCATATCTTGGGTGAAGCTTTCATCTTGTTATATTCTGTACCTGTAAGCGGTGTCCAAACTCACACAATAAAGCATTGCGCTTGTCTGCGTAGCAGCGAAACACAAAGTAAAGTAAAACTACTACTGACCGCGACTTGAGCAACAAGCAAACGAACAAATGCCTTTTGAGAGAACAAAAAGCCAACCGCGCATCGTAAGAGAGCAAGGCGCCGAGCGTGTTATTCTCTAAGTCAGGGTTCCCAGAAGCAGAGAGCACGAAAACGTGACTGTGTCTCTCTCTAACACACAATAAGGGTTGACTTCGGCAAGCATTCGCTAAGAATTGGCAAGTAAGTTTGTGCCCCCGGGGCAATCGTTGGAGAACTCTGCTATAAGTATTCTCGTATTCGCTCTTTTTATACCAGAGTCCGGCACTTTTCTATGTTCTGTGTATACATCAGCCCTCTGCGGCAGAGATGTCGACACACCGACACTGTAAGCTTGTCGATAAGCTGCTTCTGCAACAACAAAGCGGTACAAAATCAACTCGTTTCCATGGCTACACACACACAAACAATGCCAAAATGGGCATATATTTTTTTTTGCCGGCCAGTGGCCGGTTTGCCGAATTTTTCTTCCCTTCTTCTTGATTGGCCCAAATGCATGCATCACAACCGTTCGACGGTCTCGGCCGCTGCCAACAATGTCCGCCAGTCGCTTCTGCTCCGTGCGAGCTGGGACCAACGGTCAAACCAAGCTTGGCAAGGTGACCTAGTCGTCCCATCTTAGTCGGGGTCTCCCTCGCCTGCCTCTTCCTCCGTAGTCAGCCGCCCGGATGATAAGCCTGGAGCTTGTCCATCCTGGTGACATGTCTAAGAGCGAGCCGCTGTTGCTTTATGCGCTTGACCAGACAGGTGTCCCCATAGAGCTCATACAGTTCGTCATTATTTCGAATGCGGAAAAATCGAAAGCCCGTAGAAGCATCGGTTCCAGAGTGATCCTTCGTCGGATTTGGTGACTGATGTTGTTGTCGCTGGTTATCGTCGTTTCGAGGTAAACAAAACTCAACAACTTTAAAGTTGTATTCTCCCATTGTAACAAATTGTCCAAGACGCAAGGACTTTTTGTCCGCGGACAAGGTATTTCGTCTTACCTCATTTACCGAAACCCATCAGTTCTGATGCCTTCAATCTTGAAAAACGCCCCTGCTACCGCCCGTTCGTTTTTGCCGATGATGTGATATCACGGCATATGCGAGTAGCATTAGATCTTTATAAAAAAGGCGCCCGTTCTGTTGGCATGTGGGCACCGGCGCAGTATATATTCCATCAGTAGATTGAAGAAGTCGCACGAGGGGTATCGCCCGCCTAAAACCTCTTTGGTATCAAATGGTTCGGAAAGGTTCTTTCCCTATTTTGACGGGAGCTTTGTGTACTTCTAACGTCATCATGGGGGACGTACTTTGCTGGTATACCAAGGGAGCAAGGCTTCAAAAACTTGACCTTATCGGCGTTTTGAAGGCTGATTTATAATCAACAAATAGATGGTGTGTTGATGCCTCTCTCATAGGTCTTCCAGGGATTTGTCGTAATGTGAATATCTGGTCTGTGGTGGATTTACCAGGTCTAAGCCACACTGATAGGTCCAATCAGTGTGTTAATAAGCGGCTTAAGGCGTTCGGCAAAAATGCGCGACAGAACCTTATATGCAATGGGAAGGAGACTGATCCCCGCGGTAGTTGGCGCAAACTGCAGGGTCTCCTTTTTAAAGATTGGGCATAGAACAATTTAGATTCCAATCGCCGGGCATGCTTTCATCAACCCATATACGGCAAAGAAGTTGGTGCATGCACCTTACCAATTCTTCCCCTCCAGCCTTGAACAATTCAGCGGGCAGTCATCGGCGCCAGGTGATTTATTGTTCTTTAGCCTTTGTATGGCTAAGCAGACTTCCTGTTGGGTCGGCGGTCTATCTCTATGTTGTCGATTGGGGCACTCTCACGAGGCGGCATCATGTTCGTCATCGCCTAGCAGGTTGGAGAAGTAGCTCCTCCATTTGCTTGAAGCGCAACCCGTGTTCGTCTTTGCATTGTGCGACTCTGGGCTTAAAACCTTCTGTTAATTGTAAATTAATTTTTGGCAAAATTTTTCGAGTCTCAATTCCTTGAAACTTCCTCGCGCATGCGCCCCCCCTCGGTTTTTTTCTTTTTCCCGAATTTAGCGTTGCAAAATCAAAAATTGATGGTCGATTTTTTTGACCGCTTTAATTTAATTTAATAATGGGAACCCCAGATAGCCCAAAAATGTTTGGTTTATTGAATTTGGTCAATTATTTTGGTTTTTACAGTGGTTTAAAGTTGAAAAATTTTTGGAAATTGAAAAAAATTTTTATTTTTTGGTGTCAAATGTTACGTTTGGGAACGTATAAAAACCAAACGGAAATTCCGATTGCAATTTGGTTTTTTTCTTTTAAAAGATGCATCAATTCTGAAGAAAATTAAATAGGAAAATTCAATTTTTCTTTTTAAATTATTTGAGTTCTCGTCGTTTTACCAAAGTTGTTCTTTTATACCTTATTTTCCAACTTTGATGGACTGCGAAAAGTGCATTTACGCTAGTCCAAACTTCTAGAGTAAAATTTTTTAAAATACACATTTCTAAATAAAATATATTTATTTAATATTTCGCCAAGCAGCATCTTGCGAGTACATTAAGTAATATGCATGAATTAATTGTGTATTGAGATAAAATCTACGCAACTTTGCTTGTTTCACGAGCGAATAGTCGTAACTTTTGAACGGAAAGAGATATTTAAAAAATTCCAATGGAAAGGTGATAAAGAATTTCAATAGCTTTAAAATATTTGCAACGCTAAATCAGTGAATACGGCCACCGTGCGACGTCGATTTTAACTTCAATTGGCCAGACCCTAAGTGCGTGAGCTATGGATAAAACCCTAGTGGAGTCTGGCCTGTAGTGTTGTAAAAACATCGATAGCACTATCGATACTATCGATGATTGTGTATTTGGCAAACAATCGATTGTTGTGACCTGCTATCGATGTATCGGAGCAAACTTAATATTGTAACAAAGTAAGAGTAAAAATGTCTTAAATTGACATGAATTACCTATGATATTATTTCATTTCTTTCTTTGCAATTCCTTGGATAATATGTAAATAAAAATATTTGATTTTTGTGGTTGCTAATTTGTTGTTCATTTATTTAAAAGCAATTTTTTCGATAGTACTATCGATAGTATAGGAATACTATCGATGTACAAACTATCGATGGCGCATACTATCGATGTTTAAACTATCGATAGTGCTTACTATCGATGTTTTCCTGGCCAGACCCTATGTGCGTGAACTATTGGATTTAATACAAGCCTTTAGTAATTTTTTTCTTTGTGTTATAAGAAATTTTAAAATAACAATTTGATCTAAAAAATATCGTTTTGAAATGGTCGAAAATTTCACTCTGATATTTTCGAACAGGTCAATTTTTAGCAGACTTTAAAACTGTAACCGAAATTGTAACCCGTAAGTGTTAAAAACACTTTAGAATTTGAAACCGAAACCGAAACCGTAACCGAAAAATTTGTTTCTTATAACCGTAACCGTATAACCTTTATTTACAAAACCGGTTATCAGCACCGTAATCGAAACAAATATATGAGTTAATTTTGATCTTTCCCTTACTAGTAAAATTTCAATTAGATGTATGTACATTAGACCGTACCTGCCTTATATGAAAAGTAATTTTTTGTCTAGTTCTTTGCACAACATGGCTCAAAAAATTCCTCCAGCTCCATGGACCGGAGGCGGAAATGTTTTTCAATTCCCTATCACAAGTAAGAAGGCCATTGTCAGTTTTGGCTTTTGAGTGCTCCTGGTGGAATTACTAAGGTGAAGCTATGCTCAGCAGAGGCTGACGGCTTCACCTTGTTAATTGCACATGGTGACTGCTTAGTTAAACCAAATTGAACATCTATGATTGTTAGAAAGAACTCGCACTTGCACACTCGAATAATGAACAACATTAATTCGACTGAATTATGATGGGAATAAGCCTCAATTCAATTTTGACGGAAATTTGCAGTGCAGTATACGCGTATACATATGTATGATCACTGTATCACGTTCAAAAAAATCAGAATATTAAACAGGGATATTTAGGTGAAATTGCAATCTCGATTAAGATGTCATTTCTGAGAATAACCATTTGTTACATGAAGGTACATAAGATACCAGATGGGAGAAGATTTGTCATAGTTATATTTTATACCAATAACCGTAACCGTAACCGAATCGCAAAACAGAAACAGATCATCAGAGATCAGATTATCAGATATATATGAGATCATCTCATTTTTTTCGATGCAGGGTAATTAAAAAGTTGAGTGTATAAATTTGTATAATTCGTTGTTTTTCAAAGGCAAAAGCAACGAGATTCTGCTCGGGTTTCAAATGGTTCAATGGTTCCCAAAACAGATTTGTTATTAGCACACGGAATTCATTTAGAATCACCAACACCCCTTCTACAAACTGGACCTTGTTACCTGGTGATTTGAAATTAACTTTCTCGTTGAGCCACATCATCATAACATCAAAGGTCAATCATCATATTTATCCAAAATCCAGCCATATCCAATTAATTTTTATGTAAATTTGAAACGTTAAACTCATTTATACCATCCACTTTAAGCAACTTCGAAAGGAATTCAAATTGAATTGTGAAAATCTTCCTCATTTAGAACAAATTGCTAAAAAAAACGAGTTTCCAAGTCTGATCCGACAATTAGCGTAACAAGCTTACAGTTGCCTGGCGCTTTTGATGTTTGCGGGAACAGGGCCCATAAAATAACATATTTTGCATGATTGCGCCAAAAAAAAACTAGCTACAGTTAAACGAGTATATATAATTATGGCGACAGCGTTGGCCTGACAAATAAACGGCTAGTAAAACCATAAATTTAAGTATCAAAATGCGTGCACCGTTCAGATTCTGAGACAGACACGCAAAGCGCGAACAACATTGGTGTGTGTTGGGGGTGGGGGGCTTAACGGCAATGGCCACCTGACGACAAGTCTGAGCCAATTGTTAAGCCGTTGATATATGTAGTTGCAGGTATGCAGCTATCTAGGCGAGGAGTTGAGGTGTAAGAGTGGGCGCGTCATTTTGTAAAATCAATAAATATTGTCTTAAATTTATTATTTTTATTTGTTTCTTTAATTGTTACTGTTTTAGCAGCTGTTGCGCTGTCACAAACAATGTGCAGATTTATTTAATTACTAGCGACACACACACACACACTGCGGCACATTTTACCACACAAATTTATGCGCAAATATGTGCAAGAAGCGACGACAACTTATTTTTTTGTTGTTTTTTGCTGCCTGCCGCGCTCTTGGAATTTATTTAATTAAATCTACGCCCCGTTGGCAGCCTCCGGTTCCTTTCTGATCTACCAAATACGCATAAATTGCGTAGTTTATGCATTTGCGCAGGCCGCAGGCGCAGTCGTTGTCGCTTAAGCGCCCATCACGCATACGCCGCGTATTGCGGTTCCACAGCCAGGGGAGAGACAAGAAAACGTGACTTACAAACGATGTCTTATGACAATTTCGTTGGCGTTTATAAATGTGCGTGGTTTTTGCCTTGCTTTGAGGCTGCTACGGCTGGTGGTCAGCACAAGGAAAGAAAGTCTGTGTAAAATGTGCCAATTGAATTAGCATCAAAAGCAACTGAGGCGGATGTGAGAAAGCGGTACTATGGGGAAAATTGGTAAACTTCTGTTGTTCAAAACTAACTAACTATGAAGGGCATTTCGTCATTACATCAAAGGGTTCCCCCAGAAGAGAGCGCGAAAATGTAAGTGTCTCTCTTTCTAACACACAGTGAAGCATGACTT
Source organism: Lordiphosa stackelbergi (assembly GCA_018904235.1). Lineage (NCBI taxonomy): Eukaryota > Metazoa > Arthropoda > Insecta > Diptera > Drosophilidae > Lordiphosa > Lordiphosa stackelbergi. Next base: position 96,410 of record JAEIFU010000232.1, on the reverse strand, counting down.
CGGCAAGCATTCTGTGAGAATTGCTGAGTGTGTTCGGCCCCAAGTGGCTATGGCTCGGGAACTCTGCTTTACATTATTGGGGCATTGGAAAAGCTGAAGAATTATAGAGACAGCGAGACATCATCGAAGGCGGTACAACTCATGAGTACAATTGAAATAAATTGAGTCTCTGATCTCTCTGCCATACTGACACTCAGTAGGACTCTTCAGACTCCAGAACTTCAGATATCAACAGCCTGAGCTCACGTCACTTAACGATTTCCTGATTTCTCTTTTGGGTTTGAGATCCAAACGAAAATTTCTTGACATTCTGGTTCTAGAGGGTTCACAACATTGTAGAAGCTGCAAAAATTTATGCGAACTTGAATAATTGCACCGAAACCGAGCTGACACAAAAGTTGTGAGAACTCAGAGAAAAGCCCAGACTGCACTCGAGGCACTGCACAGTATATGAAATCGAAAAAAATTCAATCAATTTTTTTCCCAACGTTGCATATTGTTGCAATTGTTATCGACGATCACTGTCTCTGCTGAAAAAATGGAAAAACTACTTTCGTGTCAATATGTGGAATTCCCAAACGATCAAAGTAGCTCTTACATGGAGTGGGAGCTGTTGGCTTCAGTAAAAGTGAGCGAAGATCGCTGATGATTTGGTAGAGATGCCAATGAAACAGCTGTACGATCAACTAGCCTCCGTTGTGGTGTGTTGTGTTCCTGCTTTTGGTGCAATTTTAACGAGACCTCGAGCCAGCTTAATATTGATAATTACCCCCAAGACTTATAGAATTGATTGGATTTGTATTTGTATTTGTGTGTTAGTTCATTTTTAAGTGTGATTTCTTATCTTAAATTATCCGATTCGCTAGGTCAGTGGGATGAATCCTCAATCCTCTACCGCATATAGCGCCATATATGGCTTTCAATTTTTAATTAATTATAATAATTAATGAATTTTGTTTTAGTTAAAACGGTACTTAAGCAAAGTCGATTGTTATCGATCATTCTCTTTGCACTATTTTCTATTCGAGTGCCATGTGAAAAACTTTATTGTGTTGCTTTATTTGGTGTTTTTTTTTAGTTTTGTTCAAGCGTCTCAGGTGGGTAAATGAAATTCAAATTTGCTGAGTTTCGAATTAAAACATTTTTTTTGTTGAAGAATAATTTTTTTCCAAAAGAAAATAAAGTTTTGTTTCATAAAAAAATATAATTTGACTGTGAGGTAAACATTATATACAAAAAAAAAAAAATTTTCTTACGAAAACTGCCGAAGCCAAATATGGCTCTTTATGCAGTAATGCAGTGTATGATATTTTCTATCTACATGTGAAATTTAATTTTCTAGAAATAAATGTACAATCATTTTGTGGTAATTTACAATATGTCATTGAAATCGATGATCCGCTTCAAAGTGATGTCTATATACATACGATACCGATGAAAAAGTTGTTGAAAATCAAAGGGTTGAACTGGCAAATGTGTATATACCGGAAACCGATGAGAGTGGTTCAGATGACCACTGTGATAGGCAAGAGCACCGATTTGAAAAAAAGTCACTTGCCCCCGTATTCGAATGAGATCTTTTCATATTAAGGATATACCAATCTTCTAAGTTTTATTGATAAATTGGAGACGTCAGCAGACTTTTTAAAATTTTTTCGAATGAATGAAGAATAGACAGCTTAGTCAAAATGATTGTTCAATCCGTTCCAACACTTTTTGTGAGAAATGTAATGCATTTTTGTGCTACAATGACAAAAAAAACTGTTTCACTAACTTTTACACAGAGTAAGCAATATGCATAGAGAGCCATATATACCATTATACCATATATGGCTTAATATATTTGTTTTTCCTAAACTATGTATCCAAACAAGTAAGAAAGTCGGTCAAGCCCGACTATAACTTACTCTGTACCTGGAGAAGGAGCTGAATGCACTGCTGCTGCTGCGCTCATCTCTAAGTTTCTCTCTCTCTCTCTCTCCTCTCTCTTTCTCTTTCTAACATTGTGCGGCGTTAGTTGTGAAAGGGTGGGAGGTGGTGGCGGGGGGTGATTCACTTATGTGCTCATAACTTGAGAACCGCTCATCCGATCTTTATTATTTCTTCGGGAAATTAATACATATTGCTAATGACTAACTATCTCTAGAAGGTACGAATCAACTATCTACAAAACTGTGGGAGATATGACGTTTTTTCAAAATTGCGGGGGCGGGAGGGGGCGTGGCTAAAATTGAAAATAAACATGATCTGCCTGCAAGTATAAGAAGCATTTGTCCCATACATGTCAAACCTCTATCTCTTACCATCTCTGCAATCGGTTTATTCATACGGACGGACGGACAGACTGACATGGCTATATCGACTCGGCTGTTGATGCTGATCAAGATATTTAACCTGAGGAGTCGGCCTGAAAGTCCCTGATTTTGTTCAGGTGAGTCTTTGGGGCGATGGTGCCAGAATGACCTTGTAAATGAGCACCTTATTCCTAAGCGAGAGTTTGTTATTGGCGTTGAGTAGCCAACTCTTTCTCGTCGCCTTGCTGCGTACCTTGCTTCTCATCCAGGGTCGCTCCCAGATACTTATGGGCCGTTTTGTAAGGAGGCAACTCCCCATGAGAGTGTGCGTAACACTAACACACTTCTCAGCGTTGATGGATATATTCCAGGGACAGGCCCAGTTTTCTAGACGCAACTGTCACATGCCATGATTGCCATTGTCGTCGGCAAAGGTCCTGCGGTTCCTCAATGGGAATGTCCAGAGCAGTAGGCATATTTGCTGTGAACAGGCTGAACAGGGTTGGCGCCAGAACGCTACCTTGAGGTACTCCTGCTCAAATCCTTTTCCTGTCATATCTGATAGGAATGATCTGACCATTAAGAAAAGCGGAAAATTAAGCATTCGCTGGGAAACGTTCACAAAAATATACCTTGAACTGAATAAATAGTTGACATGTTTTGCCAAGCCAAAACACGCTTGGATTGGGCTGTCGAGGACTATATACAGGTATGAAATTTGTATGTAATTAACCCTTGACCTCGAGCTGGCCCAACAAATTTTTACTAGACTCATTTAAAGTTATTAAATGCTTTCCTGAAAAGTAGGAAAAACCACACTTGTGCTGTTATTCCTTATTCCCACAGAAAACAACTGTCACCGCCGTAAATTCAAACTAAGTAGGCTGTGTGAAAAAATTCAAAATTAGTAGGCTTTTTGAAGACAGTAGAAGTTGACTCCCTAAAATTGTGACTTGGGAATTCAGTCGGCCACAATCAGTTGGAAGAACAACATGAAGTTTTTTAAGCTTTTAAAATGAAAATTTTTTTTGCTATTTCTTTCTTTTTTTATTAAATTCTTTTTTGTAAATATTAATGTAGCATTAAATTTAAGTTTGATTCGATTGGAATACAAATTGGAGGATTCACGCCGCAGACGACATCCTCCCAAAAAACAGCCGTTCACTGTAAAGCAAACCATTTGTGGTTGGAAGACCGTCCATTTTCTCTTTTTTATTAATACCACATTTTTATCTTCTTCATCTTCCTCTTCATGTTCATCTTTTTGTAAGTTATAAAATGTTTCAATCAATTAGATTAGGATATTATGTAGAAAGTTTTTTTTTTAGACTTGTGTGGTTCCAATGTGAATGACACACTGAATTGTTTACACTAGGAAACGTCGCTGCGGGGTATACAAATGATAAGCCAACATATTTGTTTTATTTTATTTAATATCTTTTAATATATTTGCCTTCAAAAGAACTCTTTTTTTCGAAAATTTTGTCAGATAATTTGTTACATTTGGTGTGTTTGTTATAGTTGGGAAATGAAAAAAGGTTTTCTATAGGAGCAGAATATGGAAGTGGCGTGTCCATAAAATCTGTTTAATGTATGGATGGTTATTAAGTGTTTAAATATCTTTGTTTTCGTCTGCAAAAATATTTTGAAATTCTAATTGCTGCGAAATATTTTGGGATTGTATTTCATCGTCTTCATCATCAGCTGCCTCACACATTTTTGCCATAACGGCAGTTCATATCTTCCACATACATCAATTATTATTTGTAATGGTTAACCTCAGCTCTCCGGGAATTTTTGTTATTTTAAATGTCTATATTGACCGGACTATTTTAGATGGCTTAAAAAAATTAGAAAAATTAGAGAAAATATTTTTTATTCGAATAAATTTGTAATTTTGTAGACAAATTGTTTATCTGAGGAGTTATTTGTCGAATAATTTTATTTAAATAACGAATTATGTTATCTAGATATTTATTCGAATGATCGTTATTTATAATAAATTATTTACAAATAAAACCTGACAAAATTTTAATTTTTATTAATTAGTTATCTAGATGATTCATTATTCGAATAATGCCAACTCTGGTTTTTATTCGATAGACGATCATTTTTGGCAACTGAACGAAGTGGTCATCACTAGTTGCAATTGGACTCAAGCCGTCTGTTGGACCTCTGGTTTGAGAAAATATAGGATGAGAAATTTTTGATTGATCAAAAATTTGGATATAATCCAAGTATCAAGTTGATATTTTCGAAAGTATTAAAATCATGAACATGTATCATGTATCAGGTTGACGCATTGTTGGATTACTTTGAAGGTATTAACTTGGAACTTGGGCCTATGAACTTGATATTTCAATTGTCAAACTTTTAGTATCATTTTGATACCAAATTTTTATCAAATTAATATTTTAGCAAATATTTTCAAACTTTGACTTGGTGTGTAAATGTTAAAATGCAAACTGTTAGTTCAGGTATGTTTAATTAAGATTTAATAACTGGTTTGTCACTGGTTTGCGTTTTTACGAGAAAGTCGGCTTAATTGCAGCTGAATTTGTGCTTAAGTGGAATATTTTACTCGAGAGAGAGAGAGTTAAAAAAAATTGTTCGCTTGCTAGCGTCAACACAGAAAAAGCCTTGGCCCAGCCCACTCAGGGGTGTAGTTAGTTTTCTATAAAGAGGGTCCAAACACTTCTCCCACTGAACTGAAACCCTCTCCACCCATGGCAACGCCATTGACTCAGCAGCTGTTCCTATTGGTGAAACTAGGGGAGTTTGATTGCAAATCGATGGAAAACCTAGCCTTTTAGCGGAAATTTGCTATATGTTGTGACCATAGCTAGATCATCGTTGACACAGATTTGCTCTTACGTCGCGGATAACTTCATTTATCTCTTTTGGGGAAATACTCAAAAAGAATGAGCTCATTTAGCTTATCCAGCGAATGACGTCAAGAATGCGCCAGTTGAACAAGGGTATAGGTATAGGTCTTAAAGGTCAAACAAGATTTTGCAAGCTTTATTAGGAGCTTGAAACACGAGTACAAACCGAATTTTAGTTCAATAACGTAAAAAACAACACAATTGAAGCATATCGGATAGATTGGTTATATGGCAACTACTTGATAAGTTGCCCTACTATTTGATAAGTTGTCTAAACCTAACAAGATTTTGTACGTCGTAGTAGGGTACAAGTAAAAAGGGTGCATGTAATAACGCCCGCTGACATAACGCCCGCAGGCGTTACTTTGGAGTAGGGGTAACGCTACTCTACTACTCTTTCAACTCTCTTATAAACAGACAAAATGATTTGATCAAGTGGGAAAAGACATTTGAAGAATTGGATTGCAATTCACACATTGAAGAGGCAGATCTAGACAACGAGTTTATTTTTACTCAAAAAGAACAATTCGCCATAGCTCTGCCCCTATTGCAGACAAATTATTGAAAATAACCTTAAAATATTTCATTAAATAAAATATAAAGAGTTTCGTTTATACAAGTGCTTACAAAATTTACTCAGAATTTGTTTTTTTCTTTTCGGGCGTAAAGTGTTATAAAGCCCGAAAAAAGTGACATAGTGCCCCGCGGGCGTTAGACATTTTCAAAAGTGACATAAAGCCCGCGGGCGTTATGTCAGCGGGCGTTATTACATGCACCCATAAAAACGGAATTTCAGTTCAATAGCGTAAATACTAACAATATTAGAGCAAATCGGCTACATCGGTAATATGGCAGCTTTATCAAATATTGGTCTAAATTGAGTCAATTTTTTCAAGTCGTCCTTGGGGCCCAAATTAACAATTTAAAAACTAGAGTTTATGCCAAAAAAAAAAATGGCACAAAATAACCAGGGTGTATTGGAGAGCTTGGGAAATCGCTCAACTAACAAGCGAAAATAAAATTGTTCCATGAAAATCATTTAAGTCCTTTAATTCTTTAAATTTATAATTTTATTCCTATAACTTCGGGGACTACCATAGAAGGAAGTCTTTGATATATCCAATCAACTAACTTTGTTAATGTAAGTCACATATTGACAGAACAAGGAAAAACTTCATATTTCGAGCTTGTTGTTAAATGTTAGCTAGCAGATCAACGATTTGAGACAGAACCTACAAACATACGAAAGCTACATCTATCGAGCATGTAACCTCTGTTACCTACTTTAGTGCAGCTAGTTTCATCAAACATTTTAACACGCTTTCCTTTAAATGGATATCTAAATTTTAAATTTTGTTGTTTTTGGGGGAAAAGGGAAAAAATAACAGGGGGGTGCCAAAAAAAAAAAAACCATTTTTTTTTAACAATCAAAAAAAAAAATTAAAAATTTGTTGTTGACAACATTTATTTTTTAATTTGTTCCAAACATATTGGTCCCCCCTGTTTTTGGTGGGTATTGCCCTCTCACGGCCCCCTCCCTGTTGATTGCGTTTTGCCCCCGTTTGGAATATTTTCTATTTCTCCCCAAATTTTTCTCCTGGGTGCCTTCTCCCCCGTTGTGTGGTTAACGTAAACCTTTGACTTCACATATCCCCACAAGAAGAAGTCAGGCGGCGTCAAATCGGGCGAACGCGTTGACCAGTCCAAATCACCACTTTTCGACATCAAACGGCCCGGAAACAATTTCTTCAGAAAATCGATTGTTATGCGACTTGTGTGCGGTGGAGCACCGTCTTGTTGAAACCAGAACTGCCTCATACGCTTTCGACGAATAATTGGCATCACAAAATTGGTCATCATGTCGCGATAACGCTCCTGGTTGATGGTAACAGCATTGCCATTTTCATTTTGGAAGAAAAACGGCCCAATGACCGTTTTCGCACTAACGCCGCACCAAACTGTGACTTTTTCGTCATGAAGAGGCACTTCTTGAATCTCCTCAGGATTTTCATTGGCGTAAATACGGCAATTTTGCTTATTTACGGTCCCATTCAATGTGAAACGTGAAAATGTGAAATTTTTTAAAAGCACGTTGAGTTTTCACAATTGACTTGTTCTGTTGAATGTAAATTTCAACTATTTCAGAGCGCTCGCGTGGCGTGTATTGTTCCATGGTAAAAATCTGCTTGGACTGACGCTTCAAACGCGGTATGTCATTAAGCGATCTGACATCTCTGTCAAAAGTTATGGCGTTGCCAGATGGGTCTGTCGAATATGGGCAACCCTGTAGTTTCTGTCCCAAAGGGTACCTGGTTTTATTCTTAAACCTCGTACACGCACATATTTTTAACCATGATACGCATTTTTTTATGTGTTCTGGAGAAGACCTGAGAAGCATGTATAATCGACTTTTAAGTGTTGTTGGCATACCGGATAAGTGAAACGAGTTTTAGGACGCAGCTTTTCGCCTGTTTCTGAACATATTCAACAGTATTTTCGGCCGGTGAATGTATCAGGACCGCTGTGTTGAGGAACCACAACACTGCTGGCAAGATTTATTGCTCTGCCGAAAAACGATTATTCATGCGATTTTCGACATTTGCGAGGACCAATATTTTGGAAAGCGTATTCAAAAACGTGCGCATCCCGTCTTTTCGGATAATGCCATTACAATGTTCAATATCAATAATGTAGCAGAAAAATGCATATGTCCTGCGTCTTGTTGACCGTTTTTGTTGTATAATGCCTTAGCATTTGGTCCATAGAATCAGCGCCGGCCTTAGTCGAACTATAATACCAATTCGCTTCGGGTTTCATGGCTACGCCTTCAACATTTTTGGTGTAATGAACGGTGGACAATGAATTGGTCGCTTTATTCATTTTTGGCACGTAGCTGCAAAGCGAAACAAAACTGTCACAAAAATCAAACAAAAATGAAAGCACTAGCCTTCTGGCGCTCTTCATGGCTTCTTTGGGTAAACATCTTTTGTATCATTGAATAGTGCCAGCAAATGCTAGGCCAATAGTAGTGAGCGCCGTATAATACCCACCATACTTTTATGCCCTACCTTGCTGGTTTCGATGGATTATATTGAGTACATTTAGTTCGCTCTCGATATGGATACAGCTGCTAATCGACGGTTACAATTTCATACGGCTCATAATATCTGGCAAGATTTACATTAAAAAAACTCCATATATCACGAGTGGGAGCTGCTTTGTCTGTCTGTTGACGAAATGCGTGCGTACGACCATCATCTAAACGGATATATCGGGACAATTGTTGTATTGACAGCCCATCAGATCGCTACAATAGCCTTGAATCCTGCATATTATTATGCGTAACACCAGAAGCTAACTGAATACCCATAAATGCATTAGAGCTGGAGAAACATCGATGGTAACATCGATGCATCGATGTTTTTATCCAAGCTGCAGACATCGATGAATTTTTTTCACCATCGATGTTTTCGCAACCCTTTATGAACAAAACACGACCACACTATTTTCTTGTTAAATTTACTCTTCGTCCTTAAGAAAGTTTTGATGACTAATTTGCGGTTCTGTCAAGATATCATAAGCAAATATAAAAAAAAAAAGATTAATTGTATGAATGTAATTGATGCTCAACCATTCACATTCTACAATCAAAAAACCGTGTGATTTATTAAAGCACACACAAAACCCTTTTAGTTCAAGAAATCCTTCGACTTTTCAGCCCTAATGACGTGATTTCCAATAAAGAACTAAAACAGTCCACACTATAAATAATTTTGATGGCATTTTGTGAGATGTCGCTAATCGCTGGAATAGTTTATATTTAAAAATAAAGCAAATTATACTTCTGTCTGACCATTTATCCAAAATTTTACCCCAAACTCTAAGCAACTCCAAAAGCCCTCAAATAGAAACTTTACAAGAAATTTCAGAGATCCTTACCTTTTTAAGATGTCACTTTGCAAATTTCTTGGAGATAATAAATATCCCACTAATATGCGAGATGTAGCGAAACTCACAACAAATGGGAAGTGAACTTAAGTACGTTCAAGCTGTCAGAGCAGTCTAAAATGAGTGGCTTAAAAATATTTAAGTATTCCAGCAACATCCACAGCTTCTGAAAGGTCATTGAATAAAGAAGGACTGACCCTGTCGGACGCTGGTCCTTAAAGTCAAAGAATTTGAAACGTTTAATGATCCTATTTAACAATTTGAATAATTTTAAAAAGACTCGAAAATAAATATTTGATCTGGAGCCCTAGGTGGGACATTGGCTTTATAATTTATCAAATTTATTTACATTATTATTGAAATCTCAATAAAGAAAGTGCTTTAGGAAGGTACATCACCCCAAAATGTAAAAAAAACATCGATTTTCATCGATGTTTTACTGCTGTTTTGTCTACGTACATCGATTTCTCCCATATTAAAATGCATCGAGTTCAGTACTGGTCAAATCAACCCATACTTTATGTTTCAAGTCTGGATTTTGTTCGTTCGGTTTTTGACGCTCTTCAAACAGAATATGTAATGTAAGAGAGGTAAAAAACTACTAGGGTTGTCGAAAATATTATCGATATATCGAAATATCGATATTTTTGACCAAAATTAAGAATATCATTATCGAATATTTTTCGGAGGCGATATATCGGATATCGAATATTTTTTGGTGATATTTTTTGGGGATATTTTTGTTTTTAGCCTTCAGTCATAATGTTGCGAATATCTGTTTCTTGTGCTTTGGACATGTAAGGCAAAATATTTAAAAGTTGTTTTATTAACTGTAAACTGTGCAAAAAGTTGTAAGGACCATGGCAACTCAATAAACACAAAGGCGCACTTAATCGCAAGGCATGGAGATGCTTGGCTGAAATGCAGCTCATTTTTAAAAACAGTAAAGAATAACATATTGCAGCATGACGACTATCGTCAAACAGTGGCAGTCGCCTATAGTCATGCTGCACACATATTGTTCTCCCTTCAAACACAAGTGTGCCTCTAATGTTTTGTTGGGAGATTTTGCAAAGCTCTTTTCTCACTAGCGCCTTTTGTCGAAGTGGCGCCCTCTGTGATAGCCAAGCGGATTAAGGGGGAAACTAACTCCTCATGTTTGGCTAACAAATTTAAAATTTTGCATAATATTGGTAGAGAATGCGACTAAAAAATTGAATTATAATTTAAAATGCATCATAAAACATATAACACAATCAAAAATTTCAGTTAATCATTAAATTTACCCACATCTAAAATAAGAGAAATTTTGGCGAGAGATTCAGTCCTGTTTTTAGAGATGGAACATCAATTGGAACAATTTGTGCTCAACTTGATTTTCTAAATAAAAAATGAAATCTCTAGAAGTTCTGTGGCACCGACGATTTTTTCGAGAGATTTACAAACCAACCGTCGGCAAAATCTCTAGAGATTTCCGTGGCACCCCCGCTAAAGACGTTATTTTTGAAGGATCGCTCTTCGCTGATCACAATACTGCCATGATATCTCAACAACCACCAGAACAGGAGAATAAATTATTGGAGTACAATTACCGTTGTTTGCCCTGGAACGGGACCCTATTTAGTTCTGGATTGCAGAGAAAGACGCATTGCCAGTGCTTTCTGACTTGGCATTGATATATTTGATTACACCGGGAAGCTCCGTGCCGTCGGAACGATTGGCATCGGCTATAAAAGTGTGGTTCCTGACACCAGATGCTGAATGACCGATGAGCACAGAACTCAACGGGTCTTCCTAAAATCTTTGTCTTAATGAGTAAATCAGAAGTTTTTAAGTTTCGAAGATTAAACTGAATAGGATTTTTTGAAAGATGATGAATTAAAAAAGTTAACACTGCTTTCGTTCCATTAATTTAAATTAATGAATAAGTTTTCGAATTTTTTAATATTAAATAGAAAATAAAAATAAATATATTTTGTTAATTTAATAAATATACATTAAATCTATTTTTTTTTTTGCGAGCTACAAAAATTTTTATAATACGTGAAAAAAGACGCCTCAATCTCCTCAATAGAAAACAAATTCGATATTTAAATTAGAAGTATATTACGAGGGTTAAAGGATGGACAAATGGTATTGATCCGATACAATAAACACGCTTTCAAGTTTTCACTGCTTACTCATTCGCATTGACAACAACATTGTGAGTCCCACGTTGTTATGAAAAGCGACAATTTATAAAGAAATTCATGTTATTTCCTACGTCTTTAACAAGCACACAAAAAGACAGAGACGTTTCGATATACTTGCAAAATACGCGTTGTTGTGCCTGCAAACTGCTCGCTACGTGGGCCGCCTTGTTTTGGTCGACATATTTTTTGGGCAAGCCATTGATGGCGTATCGTGGCCAGGGATCTGGGGTTTACTTAGATGCAAAGTGCTACGAATTTATGGTAAACTACTGAAGAACAGGCTAATGAAATGGCAGTTGCCCATGTCTGTCTTTTGTTGCCAGCTGCTGGCTTCTGCCGCGAAACAGGTAAGTGGCCCGGCCATTGTCAGTGGCTATCAACAACGGCAATAACTACATTTATTTATACGTACAATGTAGATTCGCGGGGGGGACTGGGAGGGGACACGGTGACTGGGGCAACAAAGGTGCATAGTTAAGCATAATTTAATAGATCTCCCTCTCTCTCTCTCTCTCTCTGTCTTGCTCTTTATGGTTGACACTATTGTCTAGGCCAAGTTTATATGTGGGGCTGTCATAAAATGATGAATGCATTATTATTACGAGTATTATTGTTATTTTTGCTGTTGCTGTTGTTGTTGTTGTTGTTGGGCATACTTTGTTAGGCCTTTTGTTGAAAAGCGTTAATTGAGTGTTGCGAATGTGCAACGGCAATTGAAATTGTTTATGACTTGCAGTTGTTGTTGCTGCTGCTGCTGCTGGCACTAATGGAACTACTCGGCTAATCATCTTGCATATCTGTCTAACATTATCCTTCACAAAAGGATACCGCCTAACATACACTCGCACTTGACAATATCGTAAAATGCAATAATAAAACAAACCCAAAAACACTTTGGGCTTCCATTTTTCAGGCTTTATTAAGATGCCATTTTCATTACGGGAATTGACTTGAGGCTGGGCCCGCCACTTGAAGTCAACTGGCTGGCGGCCACTTGAAGGCGACGGCATAGAAATTTCGTTTCTTTCTCTGTATTTAGTGGATTTTAATTGCCGTAATTAGCGAGAGCTGAAAAAAATATTCAAGTGCATTCTGAAGCGGCGCGGCGGCCTGCAGCATGGCCGCCAAGACGGAAGCGATTGCTGCCGGGTTGGCCATAAATTAACACCAAACCGATTAATGAAAAGTGGCGATCCATATCGGAACACATGTTTTGTGTGTTTAGCGATAAGCGACAGACCGACAGAGAGAGAGAGAGAGGCAGTCAGGATATTGGCACATTAAAATCAATTAACTCGGCTGACTTTTGATGGAATATAGATAATGCTGATGTTGATTTGGGTGCCCTAATGAGCTTGTCGGATTGACCTCTCGTCATAAACATTAATGTAAGCATTTAAATGCGGAATTGTAATTTGCTAAGGTCTCAGCCCAACTCAACGCTTCATTATTCAAGTTTTGCATTGTAAATGATTGTTGTTTTCTAGTTGTAGAAGAATTTGGACTTAACTTTGTACTCACCATGTCGGAACTTAGCAATTAAAGCTGCTAAAGAGAGCGAGAGCAAAATCTAAGCGTCGACTGAAAAGCTCTCACACTAAGCAACAGTTTGTGTGCAATCAGTTTTGGCCAGAGCAGCTTTAAAACGACATAAGATTGCCGCAGATAATTTTAAATTAAAATAATCTAGAGTAAACTTCAGAAGTAGTTCAAGATTTTGCGAGTCTGGTTGAACACACAGCACTGATTATTCTGAGAGCAACCCCATACCAGGCCCAATTCATTCAATCGGAAATGAAAATGTTAGTTGAAAAGGTTGCAGACCCAAGAGAGCGCCAGAATTTAGCATAAGCAGACAGCTAGTCAGTGTGAGAAAGAACGAGAGAGCGCATACAGTTTGTCGCATACATTCATATTGTTAGCCTGTAAGCGTACACACCAATTCATACATATATACAAAGAAGACCATATGACCAAAAAATGTGTTTCTATCCTCGCACAACCAAAGAGACAGGCAGAGAGCGTAGTGGAAGGTTGTTTCAGTTCCTTTATTCAAAGTGGCCACTTCCCATCCACTTCCCATCCACATTCCACATACTCACCACCCACTTTCAAAACAACTTACCAACCACATCCCATCCTTTTCCCATCTACATATCACCCTCATCCCACCCACTTCCCAGTGGCCATCCCGGCGGTATTTCCAACATCGGAATATGAAAACACAAATGAAGTCTCTACAACCCGAGTCTTTAGTCAATCGGATGAAAAATAGTTTTATTGTATGGATTTTCCGACATTGGAATTATTTCGTATTCTGTCCTTTCAAACCGAGTTTTAAGCCAATCGAATGAAAAATAGTTTTTAGCGTGCAGATCTTTTCGGCCATTTTTCTTGTGGGCAGATTTTCCAAAATCGGGAAAACATGTATTTTGTTTTGAAAATCGGGAAACCAAGAGTCAAGGCAATCGGATAAAAAATAAAATATCCAAGAACAAAAAAAAATAGAGGATATAGAAAAAAGAGGCAGCTATACGATATATTCATCCGATTTTGATCAACTCTCTAAAATTGTGTTGAGACAGAAAATATTTATAACTGAAACGTACAAACACGCTACCATTGAAAACAAAAAAGTTTTTCTCACTAAAACTATTTTTTCGAACGATCATTCGTATGGCAGCTATATGGTATAGTCATCCGATTTGGATCAGCCTTGACAGAATTATGTGTTAGCATATCATATTGATCAGTAACGAGTTTGGGATCGATAGAATTGAAAACAAAAAAGTTTTTCATACTAAAACTTTTTTTCAGATCTATCTTTTGTATGGCAGCTATACTATATAGTTGCCCGATTTGCATAAAACTTGCTGAAATTATGTAAAAGCATGAAAAACTATCAAATACGAGGTTTGGTAGCGATAGCGTTAAAACCAAAAAAGTTTTTCTCACTAAAACAACTTTTTCAACCGATCGTTCCTATGGCAACTATATGCTATAGTCATCCGGTCAGGCCATTTCTGGCAAATGTGTAGCGTATTTTATACCAATTAAAATATTTTATTTATTTTTTTTAAAAAAAATTTAAAAAAGACGAAGGAAAAGAAAAAAATGGTTTTATCAATTTAGCTCGTTATGGTGATTAAAATATATACCTCAGTGCAATAAGTATATGTGCATTAACATTTTTGGAAAAACTTTGTTTTAAATCAAACGATTCAAGCCAAGTATATTTTTTTCTTATAGCTCTAGAGCCAGTAACTAAGAACTGCCTTACAGTACTTCAATATTTATTAACAAAAAATTATTATTTAACAAATGTATTTCATTCTTAGGAAATAAGTATATGTGCATTTTATATAGTTCTTAAAATTTTGTATTAAGTTCAAACTTTTGATCAACTTTAATAGTTAATGTGCTTTCCTTTTGCCTCTAAGACTTTTGCAAGGCGGTTTGGCATGGAATCTGCCAGATTTTGGAGAGTTTCATTGCTTATTAGCTCCCATTCTGCAAGCAAAGCGTACTTTAAATGCTTAATTGAGTCGAACTGCCTCCCACCTTTATAAATCCTGGCTGAGAGGATACCCCAGAGGTCCTCAATTGGGTTCAAGTCAGGACTGATAGCCGGCCACTCCAGTACAGGTATTTTTCTTGAAGAAAAATAAGCCTTTGTGGCTTTTGATGTGTGGATTGGAGCGTTCTCCTGTTGAAAAATCCATCTGTCTTCGTAAAGATCGTCTGCAAAATCTATTAATTCACTCTCCAGCAATTGAATATAGATTTCTGAGTTTGTTCTTATTGGAATAAAACATAGCCGACACTTTCCTGCATATCCGAAACAGGCCCAAATCATCAGTGATCCACCGCCGTGATTCCTCTTATGGCGAGTTTCTCTTGGTTTTCTTAAGTCACGCCAATACTTATGACAGCCATCAGGACCATCAAGATTAAACTTTTTTTCATCCGAAAAATAACGTTTCGGAATTCTTCGGTCCAAAATTTGTACCTGTCAGCAAACGCCAAACGAGCCTTAAGATGTCGTGGCAATAGCATCGGTACAGCCACCCGGGAACTATGTTTAAGGTTACAATTTTCAGTTAAAATTTGATGGATCCGTCTTCTACCGACATTGAGCCCTAAATGACGTTTAATGCCTGTACAAGACATTTGATTGTTTACAGCCAGGCGCTTAATCTCACGCTTGCACCTATCTTCGATGTGGCTCGGTCTGCCACTGCGTTTAATCTGACCATAGGAGCTTGGATTTTTTAAGAAATTAGCTATCGTATTTCTGTGTCGAGACACTCTGGAAGCTATTCTTGGATTCGTCCGCGTTCCTCAGCTGATAAATGTGTTCCACGCGGCATTCTGAGGAAAATTTAAAAATTTTTTTTGTGTTTCTGCAACAACTACTTAATTTACTCTCAACTTTTCATTTTTTATCAAAACACATCCAATTTGTTGCACGCCGACCATTAAATGCACACTAATTGGTTTTTGCACTAAACTTATTTCCTAAGAAAATCAAATCTCGCCACTCAAATGTGTGATAACGGTACTAAGAATGATGACCAAAGAAGAATTATGCAAAAGCATTCTTAAAATAGATAAGAACATATGTTCGTTACAACAAAAGACATTTTTGCACTTACTTATGCCTAGAATATATGTTCTGTTACTATTGCAGGAAGAAATTTTTTTTAAAATTAATTTTATTAAACAAAAGAATACATAGTTAACTAACTATTTTAAATGGATACCGAAAATATCTTGAGGATTATGAAAAACTATCCTTTTTTCAAATTTCAGCTTTCTATCTTTTACCATTTAGGCTGTGCGATGATTGCCAATCAGTCAGTCAGTGAATCAGTCAGGACACTATTTTTTATAGATACAGAGATATATAGATAATATTCAGAGTTTCTGAACTTTCGATTAGACAACTGATACTTTATATCGTTATTTATATAACTGTATTCTTCAAAATGTTTCATTGAATCGGTTCTCTAAAAATGACATCGAAGGCTCTAATGGTGGCAGAAATCGGTTTATACCTTAAAACATTTGGTAATCGTCAAAATCACTGATATAACTTTTATCATTATCTGAATGTATGATCAAGGATCTAGAAAACAAAGCTTATTAAGGGATTCGTTTTACTCATTAATTTTAAACGTCTTTTTAGAATTTACATATACAGACCTAGTCAAAAGTATTTACACAAGGTACATTTTTATGCATGCTTCTCAAACGGCTGCTTGTGCAGCGAGGGGGGGAGGTGAAATGAAAAAAAGTTTTTTTTTTTAAAGTCTGATCAATGTAGAGCTAAATAAAAGAAAATTTAAGAAAATTACTGTTCATACGGCAAAGATATACGCATGTGAACTGATGCTTATCAGTTGTCAAAAGTAGTTACACACATTTTCTTTGCGTCAAAAGTATTTATACACAACTCAATTTTATTTATTCCAGTTTAATATTCAATGGTAACAAAAGGTTTTCTTAATAATATTAAAAACATAACTAATGTTTAGTTATACCACCTTTGGCATCAGATATTGATCATACCAAAGTTTGTGCAAATTCTTTGGTCAATTTGGACCAAATGTCCTTAATTTCAGCAATGGCTCCTTCGCGTTTTCGATATTTATCAATAGTCCTCTTGTTTGTAACAAAAGCCCAAACGTTTTCAATGGTATTCAGATCAGGGTTTGGTGGGGACCAGGGGAGAACCGCCTGATTTAGGTCTTTTTAAAATTAGGTTGGTACCCTACCCTTATGGCATGGAGCATTGTCCTGCTGTAGAATCCAGTCATACGTTGAAAAAACTCTGTTTCCTGGTGTGAAAGCATGATCATTTAGTAAACGGAGGTATCCGTTTTGTTTTAGTGTCCCTACTATCGGTAACAAGTCTTCGAATCCATAGGTAAAAAGGCATCCCCAGAACATTACAGTGCCACCACCAAACCTATTGATTGGCTGGGCTGCCAAACGCATAAAATGCTTGCTATATGACCTCTGGAACTGAAATGCAGCCTCATCTGTCCATACAACATTCAACCAGAAGTCAGGAGACTTCTTGCTGTAATCCAACGCAAATGCAAGACGTTACGGACAACATAGGTATTAAAATCAGCGTCCTTTATCCTGCGACGATTGTGTAAATAATTTTGACGCAAAGAAAATGTGTGTAAATACTTTTGACAACTGATAAGCATCAGTTCACATGCGTATATCTTTGGCGTATGAGCAGTTATTTTCTTAAATTTACTTTTATTTAGTTCTACATTGATCAGACTTTAAAAAAAAAAAACTTTTTTTTCATTTCACCTCCCCCCCCCCTCGCTGCACAAGCAGCCGTTTGAGAAGCATGCATAAAAATGTACCCTGTGTAATTACTTTTGACTAGGTCTGTAGACTTTATAATGTATTTAATTTTGTTAGATCGAGCCGAAAATTTGTGTTCTGAACAGCTTCAGGTTCAGCAATTTTGTAAACGTAGGTTTGGTTAAAGGTTCGTTAAAAATTCGGAATTCTGGCTACATAACCGGTTTGCAGCCCTGATTGAGTTCAATTAGAGCAGTTCGGAAAATTTAATCGTTGATCAATTAAGTACATTTTCTTTCTGTAAACATTCTAAGGAAATCAGGAAAATGCTTTATAATTTTCCTTAATTTTCAAATGTGCAGGAAACACTTTGAGGCTAGGAGTCCTGGTTTTTATTCACAGTCCATGACATCTATAAAAAATTTAAAAAAAGCACAACCGGTAAACTTCACTAGCTTTGTGAAAAAAGAAAAGAAATACTATTTTTAAGTTTAAGTAATAAACTTTAAATGGTTTTTCTTCTAATAATAATAACCCATATCTCGTACTTACATATTTTGATAGTTTATTTGTCAAGTACCCCTATTAAATCCTACCCCATTCGACGATTGACTTGCTCTAAATTAGTCTAATAAGTCATTTTCGCACCCTCCTCTATGGTTACACTCCGAAGAAAGACCATGTCGAACATGTTCCAAAATTGATTGAGTAGAAATTCAGTGATTTGGAAAAATGTACAAGTTGTTGCTTCCAACCACCAAAACAATCAAAGCAATAAAACCAGCAGCAGCAACAACAACAACCAACTTCACGCTAAAATCCCAAAAGGGAAGCTGTGAAAAATCGTTTCTTCCCCGAAATGTTAGAGGCCTTAATCCAGAGCAGGGGCGGCGTTTGTCAACAAAACATTTAACACCTTCGTCAGACATCACCCCCCAAGAGCAGGGTGGGGAGCTAGTATGTGCATTTGCTTAATCGTTTATTAAAGTGTGAAGAAAATTAATTCGGCAATTTTCCCTTTCCGTTGGTTGTCATGGCAAATGACTTGCAATCGTTGACAAGATTAATTAATCCCCAATGGGGGGGCTGATGACGCGTATACGCAATGCCAACAGCTACAATAAAAACAATAACAACAACAACTGAGCTAACGAAATTGTTTGCAATAATTGATTTTGTTTTTTCATTTTTTCTTTCATGCAAAATTTTTGTTATGACAAGTCTTGTTATGCCAACGAAAGGCCATGTGTGTGTGTATACATGTAGGTGTGTGCGTGTACTTATGTAGATGAGTGTATGCCGTTGTCGGGGGCTGTTTTTCATGTCCGCCGACACTGCGACGCCTCCTTCTATAGCCTGGCGAATGAGCTCAGGCTCAGGCAACTCGTGTATGCACTTTTGACAAGTAATTTAATAAAGCCAGCGACATGACGCGATATGTTGTTGTTGTTGCTGCTGCTGCTGCTTAAAGCCAAAGCCAAAGCCAGAGCGTAGAGTCACCGTCACCGAGGCCGCCTCGAGTGCCAGTCAGTTAGTCAGTCAGTCAAAAGCCCGAACCAGCCTTTTTTGCTGTTTGATTGCCGCTTGTAATCACAATTAAAGTGTTAAGCATAAAATGCCAGGGGGGCAACTATGTACAAAAACGGCGCACAAGGGTTGCCCAAGTGGCACTTAGTCTGGGATTGGTCTGCGTCTCCGGTTTTAGGGTTTGGGCATGGAAGTTTATCATTTCACAGACATGTCTACTAGCTGACAACTTTGATATTTCGGCAGTTTTTCGATTAATTAATTGACAAGCCTCTGTCTCTGTGTCAAAGGCAACCGACACTTTCAATGTCTTTTATTTTAATGAAAGTCAAAATTGACTATACCAAGCAACTTTGTTACCAAAAGTAGAGAGTTCGCTGGGTTCTTATACCCGTTACTCGAAGATCAGAAAAACGGAAATTCCGATCCCAAAAGTATTTATATTTTTGTTCAGTATCAACACCGAGTCGATAAGGGGACAAGGTTTTCTGTCTGTATGAACACTTAGATCTGACACTCTAGAAACAAGAGCAGGCAACTACATCGATACATCGATTCGCGAATCTATTTTTAAAATGTTTAAGAAACGTCAATACATACAAAACTACAAAAATACAATACCAAACAAGTGAGAAAGTCGGTCAAGCCCGACTATATTTATACTCTGTACCTAGAGTAGGAGATAAATGCAGAGCTGCATCATCTATCTACCTAACTGTGGGAGATATGACGTTTTTTTCGAATTGCGGGGGCGGGAGGGGGCGTGGCAAAAATTGAAAATAAACTTGCCTGCAAGTATAAGAAGCATTTGTCCAATACATGTCAAACCTCTATCTCTTACCATCTCTGAGATATGTTTGTTCATACGGACGAACAGACGGACGGACAGACGGACATGGCTATATCGACTCGGCTGTTGATGCTGATCAAGAATATATATACTTTATAGGGTCGGAAATGATTCCTTCTCCCTGTTACATACTTTTGCACAAACTTAATATACTCTATGTAGCTATAAAAAAATAGCTTTTCCGCGATTTCGCGAAAACGCACTAAAAAATCGTGATATAGATTTTTGGACTCAGCGGGGACTTACATAGAAATTGCTACCAACATTCGGGGGATCGCAAAATTTTTATTATTTTGTAAACTAGTTTTTTGTGTAGTCTTTGGAATTATTTTAAAAATGACCGTCATGATGTGAATATGTATAGAAGTAGCGATATTTTAGTTCTAAGGTATTTTTAATAAATCAAAAGACAGGGAGTAGAGCGCACTAGTAGTATTAGACAGACAGATAACGACTAGTGAAAAGACAACCCTTTATATATAGTGTAAGTATAAACCCGCTTGTATATAACGGAAAATACTCGTTTACAAATGATTTGAATTAATTTAAGTTCAGAACTTCCTACAGAATATTGACAAAAGACCCAACAACACAATTAATTGGGAAAAACAACACGATGATAAGTGAACTTTTAAACAATAACACCAACTCTACTGTTCAGGAGGAAATGCCGCAAGAATATATGAATCTGGTTACCGATCTGCAAGTGGCGCTTAACAAATGGAGAAGCTACTTCTCTAACCTACTGGGAGGCGATGACGAACATGATGCCGCCTCTAGAAAAGTAGCGATGCCACCAATCGACAACATAGAGATAGACCCGCCGACCCAACAGGAAGTCTGTTTAGCCATACAAAGGCTAAAGAAGAACAACTGAGCTGAATTGTTTAAGGCTGGAGGGGAAGAATTGGTAAGGTGCATGCACCAACTTCTTTGCCGTATATGGGTTGACGAAAGCATGCCCGACGATTGGAATCTAAGTGTCCTATGCCCAATCTTTAAAAAAGAGACCCTGCAGTTTGCGCCAACTACCGCGGGATCAGTCTCCTTCCCATTGCATATAAGGTTCTGTCGCGTATTATTTGTGAACGTCTAAAGCCGCTTATTAACACACTGATTGGACCTTATCAGTGTGGCTTTAGACCTGGTAAATCCACCACAGACCAGATATTCACACTACGACAAATCCTGGGGAAGACCTACGAGAGAGGCATCAACACATACCATCACGCCGATAAGGTCAAGGTTTTTTGAAGCCCTGTCTACCTTTGGTATACCAGCAAAGTACGTTCGGCTTTGCATGATGACGTTGAGAAGCACTCAAAGCTCCGTCAAAATAGGAACGAACCTCTCCGAACCATTTGATACCAAAAGAGGTTTTAGGCAGGGTGATACCTTATCGTGTGACTTCTTTAATCTGCTGTCCATCAGCAGATTACTCCGCCGGTGCCCAAATGCCAACAGATCGGGCACCATCTTTAATAAAGATGTAATGCTACTCGCATACGCCGATGATATTGACATTATCGGCAAAACCGAACGGGCGGTAAGCATGGCTTTTTCAGAGATTGAGAGGCAGTCGGAACTGATGGGCTTAGCGGTGAACGAGGACAAGACGAAGTACCTAGTGTCCTCGAAACAGAAGTACACGCGTCTTGGGCAATCTGTTGCAATGGGAGAGTACAACTTTAAAGTTGTAGAGGACTTTGTCTACCTCGGAACGATGATAACCGGCGACAACAACATCAGCCTGGAAATCCGAAGAAGAATCACGCTTGCAAACCGATGCTACTACGGGCTCAGTAGGAGTTCAAGAGCAGAGGCCTCAAGCGAAGAACAAAATTGCGCTATACAAGTCGCTTATCATCCCAGTCCTGCAATACGGCGCAGAAGCATGGGCAATATCATCAGCGGATGAGGCGGCGATTGGCGTTTTCGAGCGAAAGATTCTTCGCAGGATTTATGGACCTTTGAAAGTTGGCGAGGATTTTCGCATCCGAAAGAATGACGAACTGTATGAGCTCTATGGGGATACTAGTCTGGTCAAGCGCATAAAGCAACAGCGGCTGCGCTGGCTGGGACATGTTACCCGTATGGATGAACAAGCTCCAGCAAAAATGGTCTACAAGAGGAATGCGAAAGAACTGGGACATGGCAAGCGGGACAACCACCACTAAGGTGGGACGACCAGGTGCGGAAAGATATTTCTAAGCTTGGCGTGAAAAACTGGTCCCAGCTCGCACGGAGCAGAAGCGACTGGCGGACATTGGTTGCAGCGGCCTCGACCGTCGAACGGTTTAAATGCAAGCATCGGGCCCATCAAGAAGAAGAAGAAGATATATGAATTACCAAAAATCCATTAAGAAAACACACCACTCAGACCTATAGCATCATCAAATGTAGAACATTTATGGAAAAAAAAAATTGTATCGAAAGACCACAACATATTAAACTCCATACAACTAAAGAACAGGCTACAGGAACTTAAAATAAGAAATGGAGAGATCTTGGTAGCATTTGATGTGATATAAGCACTTACGAACGTACCGACTAGCTAAAAGCTCCATAATGAAACAATGGATAGATGTAGCTCCTCGCTCAAACATACCAAAAAGAAAATTCTGAGAACTACTGGAAGTTTGTTTACTTGACAGCAACTATTTCACTCGTAATGGAACCGTATACAACCAGATATTTGGGATGCCTATGGGGAACCCACTGTCGGCAATAATCGCTAATATAGAGGGTGGTCCATATAGTGTTAGGAATTTGAACTATTCATAATTTGACTTTAAAAACATTTAATGTCATTCGAAAGCGACTGTTATTTAGTAACAACTCTGACATTTACGAAATGGGTCGCTATTCGCTTGAAGAAAGTTAGGAAATATTAAAAACATATATCCAAAGTGGTGAGTCCTCGACTCAAACTGTGCGAAATTATGAAAAAAAAAGCATTTTACAAAAAAAACTCGATTTGTGGTTCAATTCGTAAAGCGAGTTCGTGATACTGGAATGTTGGTGGATAAACCTAACCGTCCGGTGCGCTCGACCGAAAACATTGCTGCGGTTGCTGAAAGTGTGCGCGAACAAGCATCGACGTCATCTAGCCATCGATCTCAACAATTGTACATTTCACGCACTTCTTTGATGCGATTTTTATCATAAAGACCTTGCCATGAAATTATACAAAGTTCAATTAGTGCATCAACTCAAGCCAATTGACCATCCGAATTGTCTACAGTTCGAAAATTGGGCGGAAGATCGTTTGGCAGAAGATGATAAATTTGATGGAAAAATCATCTTCTCGAATGAAGCACTTTTCCAACTCGGTGGTTATGTTAATAAACAAAATTGTCGCATTTGGGGCACAGAAACTACGCATTTCGTCGTCGAGAAGCCAATGCACCCACCACTGTTTGGTGCGGATTTTGGTCTCGAGTCTGAAAATAAAGAAGGAATGAAATGGGCGCTACCGCGCAATGTTAAGTGATTAGTTCTTAGAGGAAATTGAAGCGAAAGACTTGTACAATAAATGGTTTCAACAAGACGGCGCTACGTGCCACACAGCGTACGCCACAATCGATCTTCTGTGCCCTATCTTCGAAAATCGAATAATCAGCAAATATGAAGATGTGAATTGGCCGCCAAGAAGCTGTGATCTGACACCGTTAGAGTATTATCTTTTAGGAGCGATCAAGGACAAATGTTATGCAAACAATCCTGAAACAATTGATGAGTTGGAGAACGAGTTGCAATTGCTAAAATACGTGCTGAAACAATGGAAAATGTTCTCAAATATTGGGTGGATCGAATGGACTACTGCCAAGTCAGCCGTGGTGGTCATTGGACCAAAATTGTTTTTCATAAATTAATAACATGAACCAACCTTTCCAATCAATGTTCAACTTCAAGACTACGCTAAAATTTTTAAATGGACTATCCATTATATTTATTTCCATTCATTATATATACCTGCCATACAAAAGATAGGTCTGAAAAAAGTTCAGTTTCGAGCGACCCACTCTGGGTTCCTTCTACTAGATACATAAGTCGAACTTTCCACTCCAACTTATCATAGATACATAAGTTGGTGCGGCAAATCTTTGTAGACTTAACCGAAATCTTAAGGTTCAATGCTTTCAAAAACTCTAAAGAATCTCGGATGGTTGTAGCCTTGCTTATTTGAAGCATGCTTCATTTGTGCATTTCGCATATCAGACCATATTGGACGGAGATGATGTAAGATTAGGAGCCATTAAATTTGGTCTGATCGTTTAACAAAAATATTAAATATCTGCTGCACACAGAAAAAACCAAGAATTTTGTATTTTGATCAAGTTAAGTTATTAACAGTGTCTGTTAATTTTAAATTCCTCATTACTTTCCAGTTGGTATTTAAGTTCAATATTATGTCATGGCCATTGGCCGTTCCATATAAAAATTTAAATGAAAAAAAAACTATTATCACCTTTCGTTGCATTTCATAAGCGAGTAACCTGAACGAATGGACATTATTTTGTAAATTTGTGCATTACAATGGGCAGGCATCAAACGATACCCTTAGAGATCATCAAACCTGACGAGGTGCAGACATCAAGATCTCGCACCTGCCTCAGCGCAACGAATGGCCCAAAACACCTTGCACTGTGCTCCCCAGCCCCTGTTCCGGAGCTGGGACACTTTTCAAAAGGAAGTGGTGGCCGTGCAGGGTCATCCTTTCCCACCCTCCCGCGGGCGCACTAATGTCGCTGCAGCCGTAACTGTGAATAATTTCCCCATCCGCTGGGCCTGCTGCTTGTTGGTTCGGCATCGTTGCTAATGATTTGAATGCTTTAATTTATGCTGGCTTTTCAACATTTATCATCAAAGACTTGGGCATGTAAATATGATTTGTTGTTGCTGTGCATTTGCATGATACCCTCCGACAGTGTGTGCAGCCTAATGGCCCACACCTCGGGAAAACTGGTTCCCCATTCAGGCGCCAAGTGACCCATATATAAAATATTTGCACCGCGAACTGGAAAAGCCGGGGAAAAGCCATGCTTGCGCTTGCGCTTCTCTTGCAGTAGTTCACTGGGCTGTCTGTGAACGCATCAATCTCGTTCAACATTTCCTGGCTCTGGTCAGGACCGAGACTGGCGGCCGCGGCCCCTGGGGGTCATTGCTGGGGCATGCAGAAAATGCGTTTTTAAATGGCTTTTTATGCGTGGCGCGGGCTTTTGATGTTCGACACATGCCGAAAATTCACAGCTCTGGCGGTCCCGGCTGGTCCCGGACCCGAACTCTCTACGGGCCAGTGATTAATGTTTGGCATAAACGCGAATGTGAATGCGTTTTTAAGAACTTTGACAAGGTCCTGACTCGGCATGGCGGCCGCCCATGTGTCTGGACCTTCGCGAGTCATTTGTTTGGCTTCCTTGCGAGTAACAGTTGGACTTTGAGGGCCTCCCATATGGCCTGATGATAAAGTTATTACCAAATTGTGGTGCTCTTCCATTCGCTCTTTCCCCGGCGGTGCCACTGTCGATGCTTGATTTTCGCTTGTCTGTATGATCGGCTTGCCGGCTTTGATCTTGACGCCGGTCTTGGTCGTCGTCGTCTTCATTGGAGTCGCGGGTAATGACCAGCAAAGGAAAATGCAACTTGAGCTCAATTAGTGCTCATCAAAAGCGTGCAGGCAACACCTTCAGTGCGTTGCTTTTTGCACACCTCTTCTGCAAATACACACACACACACACACACACTGTGTGTATCGGTGTGAGAGTGGCTTTTAGTAAGGCGTCACTTGTTCTTGTTGCGTTGTTGCTCTAACCATAGCCAAGGTATGCGATTTGCTTGAAGGGACCACCCGTATGTTAAACATGGGTTGGCCCTATAGTTTCGAAAATATAAATATACTCATTTTAGTGTGACCATTTTGGACCATGAGCTTAACGTTTTGTCTTAGTTTTGCAACAGTAAACAAGTAAGAGCGTTGCAGTTGAGTGACCCCACTTCGAAATACCCTGTACAATTGAGACACACATACAACACACACACACATGCACGCGGTGCATTAGTTCCTGCAACACAAGTATCAGTCCAGCGCACTTTTTCTACTCATATATTTGTTTTATCCAGCGATACAGTCAGTTGGGGCATAGCAATGCTGGCATGAGATGGCCTCTGACAACTAGGCAAAGCCTGCTGACGTTGAAACCGCGAGGTTCTTGAAAAAGCTGTACAGTCGACCATCCTATTTTTGTGGTGTGTGTGTGTGTGTCTTGTTTTAAAAGTTATGAACAAACATAAATTAGAAATTAGTCAGCTGTTTGCTCTCACTTACGCTCTCAGAGTGCATTTGGGAATATGTTCGGCTCGCTCTAACCACTTTGATTTCCTGTGCGGAATCTTCCTATGGAAGAATCTCAATGTGGACTATCGCTTAACACTGCTCAAAATTGAACAGCGTAAATTGTATCTCTAATACTCATTGATGCATGACTTATTGACCTGGAGCCTGCTAAAGTGTTCGATTATCCGAGTTCGAATATTATATTATGCAGTCTCTAAACTTCTGATTGTTCCAATTTGACGTACATGTTTTCTGAACAAAATTATTCAGGAACCCTGGTTCGAACCCGAGACCTTCTAAACCACCCGTGAACCCGAACCCAAAAAAGTTTTGTGGGTTTTTATGAGGTTTGTATCCCTGTTTTTTTTTTTGTAAATTTTTTTCAGCCCTGGCGTTTGATCATTGCTCGCGCATGCGAAAAGGAACTTATGCTTGGGCTACCTCTACACAGAGGGAAAAAACTTGTTCAGAAAATAAGTTGCCTTTTACCTAAAATAAGAACAAAATGTTGTCAAAAATCTTGACAACAAATGTTCCAAATTTTCCTGGAATGGTCAAAGTTGTTCTCAATCGGATATTATTTGCTTTAACCGCAAATCGGTTTTTGACGGAGAGATACAAGAGGGAAAGAGTGCGAGAGAAAAAAAGAGAGAGAGAGAGCAAGAGGGAGCGAGTTGGCTCTCTTTTTGATCTCTCTCTTGGTTTTTTTCCGACTCAACTTCTTTTCGGTTAAGGCCCATACGGACATCCGAAGTACGTAATTTAGCTAACTTCCCCCTATGTTTCGTCGCCGTGGAACGTAAGAGCAGTGTTACCAGACTTAAGTATTTTCAGTATTTGGTATTTTTAATTTAGTTGGCGGTAGGTCACACTGCTCGATCATCTGTATTTTGTTTTGATGCCAAGTTGATTTTTTGTAGAAGCTTGACCACTTCTTCTCAAGCCTTGTTGACAAAAATTAAGTACGCATGCTTGGGGTGGAAAAGATCACAAATGACATTCCGCTCTTTCACCGCCAAAATTAAAGACAAGTTTGTGCAAAAGTATGTAACAGGGAGAAGGAATCATTTCCGACCCTATAAAGTATATATATTCTTGATCAGCATCAACAGCCGAGTCGGTATAGCCATGTCCGTCTGTCCGTCTGTCCGTCCGTCCGTCCGTATGAACAAACAGATCTCAGAGATGGTAAGAGATAGAGGTTTGGCATGTATGGGACAAATGTTTCTTATACTTGCAGGCAGATCAAGTTTATTTTCAATTTTTGCCACGCCCCCTCCCGCCCCCGCAATTTTGAAAAAACGTCATATCTCCCACAGTTTTGTAGATAGATAATTCGTGCCTTCTAGAGATAGTTAGTCATTAGCAATATGTATCGATTTGCCGAAGAAATGTTAAAGATCGGATGAGCGGTTCTCAAGTTATGAGCAAATAAGTGAATCACCCCCACCACCCCCCCTCCCACCCATCACAACCAACGCCCCACAATGTTAGAGAGAGAGAGGGAGAGGAAGAGAGAGAGAGAGGAGAGAGAGAGAAAGAAAAGAAACTTAGCGATGAGCGCAGCAGCTGCAGTGCATTCAGATCCTTCTCCAGGTACAGAGTATGTTATAGTCGGGCTTGACCGACTTTCTCACTTGTTTGTTATAGAAAAATATTTCAAAACAACTATTTCGCTTTTGTTTTTCTGCCATGTTTTTTATATTTATTTTTTCAAATCACTTTAGCTAAAAGCACTTCAGCTGGTCGGTGCAGGTAGAAGCAGAGTGAAGTGAAATGGTGCATACTCAATGCTGCGTCTGCTGATCAAAGCATGATAAGGACCACAGCCATTTTACATAGTATCCACAAATGTGCTGTTAAGTGCAACAATGTCTGTTAAGTGTAACATTCAACTTCGCACCTCCGTACATGCAAAAAGTTCAAGAGGTGAAGTTGTAACTTCTGCTTCTTCTTTCCTCAATTTTTGTATGAAACTTCTCGTTACTTCTGATGTCCGTATGGGGCTTTAAGCTGAGCATCAGTAGCCTTCTAGATGTGAGTCTGCAAAAGTCTGCAACGGCTGAATGTTTTGCCGCGTCATTCCATGCGTTAAGTGCATTATGTACCGGGTTCAGTTCGCATTTATGCCGAATAAATTTTAATCAAACTTAAATCAAACGAGGCAGGTCTAAAAGGTGGGGTTGTTGACTCTAATCTTACGGAATATATGGATGGGCTAAGCACTAGAGTATATCCAGAAGCCTCTTGCCTCCCTTTCCTTCCAATCCCAAGAGGTATGTCCCCAAGTTCCCTATTGCTTCCAAATGTGAGTAATCCGCTCACATCTGGTCCAAAATCAATCAACCTTTTTCCCCAATTGAGTTTAAAGAACATTCTTGAAAGCGGAACAATATTAACTCAAATCAAGTCCTTTAAAATGGAACAATATCAAATCAATTTGAGTTTTCGCGTTCTCAAAAAACTGTTCTTGAGGTGAGAACACTGTACTACAAACGAGAAACGCCGTTCATGCACTGTTTTTGCAAAATCTTGTGCTCATTTTGAGTGTAGATATTGTATCGTGGTTCAAGAGTACTTCAAGGTAAGTCACCTGTGTCTTTTGCTTTTTTCTGACCTCAACAATGTCTTACCTTTTCAGCCCTAATTTAAATTTTAAGCAAAAAAAAAAATAGAAGAGATTCAGACGCAAAATGTTGTGTATAGGATTTCGACTTTACTTTTCATGACTTCTCATTTCTTCATTACTCCGAATAGGACTTTAAGATAAGTCAGGCCACACTGTCTTACAGCTTGTGAACAGAATTTTCCGAGATATTGAATAGTGCTAAGTGGGAAACGCTTCGACAACTGCCAAAAAGTTAAAAATTCTCATATCAACCAAAATCTAATCACACCAAGAGAAGACTCTTCTTGAAACTTTAAAGGCTCCCCAAAGTTGGCCCGCCGCTAAGGGTTGCACAGTTAGAAAGCAAATCAGGCGTTTCACCAAAAAATTCTGACCACGCAATTTGAATTCCTATTTGTGGTTAATAACTTATGGCTAGCTAACACGCAAACTCATATTTTTCAGCCACTTTTACTATGGCGAATTATAATTTTTTAATAAAATATTTCAGGCGCAACCGTTAATTAGCGAATTTATGCGAGCGCCAGCTTGTCAACTTGTTTGGTATCCATGCTTTCAGGCATTTTTGCAATATTTCATACATATTTAATGCCTTTTATCATAGAACGCTTTTGCGCGCCCGCAGACTTTTTGCTTGATTTTATTGAGGCAAACATCAACTCGCGCTTTGTGTTCACATTTTAATGTCATTAACAAAATTTCTGTTGAAATGTTGTGCGCCGCTATTAATCATTTGAAATGAATTTTGTATTTTTGTTTTTGTATCTACAATTCTCTAGGAGATTTTCTTTTTGTTTGCTTGATTTATGTTTTTCAGAGATTTTTTATGATGGTTCTGGTCAGCCAGGTGACGCGTTTGAATTTCATGGAATGCATTTAAAATCAATGAAATCGCAATTGCAAGTGCCAAAACGTGCTTATTGTATGCACTTGAATTGAAATATGTAGCTGAAGTGTTTGTAATGTGTTTATAATTTCACAGAGATGATTTAGTACTTAAAGTTGCTCAAGGAAACAAATCAGAAATGAATTAAACATTGGAGAAACTGCTTTAGCCACTCACTCCAACACATATGAACAAAATCATTTGTCAAATAACTACAACCACCTAAAAGAAATGGGCAAAAACTCGTACTGCTGGGTGCTAAGTAAGTGAGCTCTTGGGTGTGCCAATGCCTACATGCATTTGTGCTCTCAGGCATAGACTGTGTGTGAACACATGGTATTTTCAAGTGACAATGACAAAGTGCAACCATTTCTCTAAAATTCACTGAATTAAAGGCCACAAATCCCGAAAACCTGTTGATGTTCCGTGTAAAGTACACAGAATTTTTAGATTGTCAGAAATCCATTTAAGGTCCCGATTTTTATTTGGGATTTTTTTAGCCGGCTCGAGGTCAATGTTTTTAGAAGCAAAAACAAAACCATTGACCTCGAGCCAGCTAAAAAAATCCCAAATAAAAACAAGTGAGAAAGTCGGTCAAGCCCGACTATAACATACTCTGTACCTGGAGAAGGAGCTGTATGCGGTGCTGCTGCTGCGCTCATTTCTAAGTTTCTCTCTCTCTCTCTTTCTAACATTGTGCGGCGTTAGTTGTGAAAGGGTGGGAGGGGGTGGCGGGGGATTTACTTATGTGCTCATAACTTGAGAACCGCTCATCCGATCTTTATCATTTCTTCGTCAAATTGATACATATTGTTAATGACTAACTATCTCTAAAAGGTACGAATCATCTATCTACAAAACTGTGGGAGATATGATGTTTTTTCAAAATTGCGGGGGCGGGAGGGGGCGTGGCAAAAATGAAAAATAAACTTGATCTGCCTGCAAGTATAAGAAGCATTTGTCCCATACATACCAAACTTCTATCTCTTACCATCTCTGAGATCTGTTTGTTCATACGGACGGACGGACGGACAGACGGACAGACAGACGGACAGACGGACATGGCTATATCGACTCGGCTGTTGATGCTGATCAAGAATATATAAACTTTATAGGGTCGGAAATGCTTCCTTCTCCCTGTTACATACTTTTGCACAAACTTAATATACTCTATGTACCTTCGGTACAGAGTATAAAAATAGGTCGCTATCCATAACAACATGTCCCGATTTTTGTAAAATTCGATTTGTAAAAGCACAGAAGAAACTCTTGGGCAGGATTGCCAACGACCTGTGAGAACAGCACTTATTGATTGTTGTTGCGCACATAGGCACTCACACAGACAGCCCTCATCTCTTCCTTTCAAGATGCAAATATGAGTGGTCTTTATGGTATGGTATCAGACAGCCACGAACACACATGTCCCCGGGCAATAATCGTGTTTATTCGTATATTTCTTGGGGTTGTTGTTGCTTCAGAACTACTCTATTTCTTTGTGTTTTATTGGTGTCTACGCAGCCGTAAGATGACTCTGGAAATGGTAAGAGATAGAGATTTGACATGTATGGGACAAATACTTCTTATACTTGCAGGCAGATCAGGTTTATTTTAAATTTTTGCCACGCCCCTTCCGCCCTCGCAATTTGGTAAAATCGTCATATCTAACACAGTAACAGTAGTTAGTTTAAAACACAGATTAGGTTTAAGATTGGTTTATTGGAGACGACGTGTTGCCGGTAAGAATGAGTGTCACAGAACGGAGAAGATATAAGTCAGTGTGTGGCGGGAGTATTGAGCATCGATAGTTGTTAGTGCATGTGCAAACCAACTAGATGAACTAGATCTGAGATTGGAGCTGGATGAACTGGGACTGGCGCCATCTATTGGTCGGTTTGCAAAATTGTTCAAAGCCAGTAGTGTCGCCTTCTATTGGTCAGGCCCTCATCTAGCATTGTTCAAAGCAAAATAAAATTGTTGTAGGCTTATGAAAAACATTAAAATCCGTTATTTACAAAAAATTTTACGAGCTACAAAGATATATAAGACCGGCCTAACGATACTCAAGTCATGACCAAAACACCAACAATTGTATAGGATAAGCAGATTTTTAAAAAAGTTTGTGATATGAGTAGTTTGACGCTAGATAATTAGGTTAAGAACTGTGGACTGGCCGTCTGTGGCCCAGCGGTTAGTGTGCTGGACTGCTGGGCGGGAGGTCGTGGGTTCGATCCCGCCTCTGAACATCTAATAAAAAAAAGTTTTTTTCTTTCTTTAGAAAAATAACTTTTCACAGACGGTCACCTTCACCAGCTATTGGCGCCAGCTGTGAAGTAACTAGCCATGAAAAAGCAAATTCTCAAACTTTGCCGTTCGGATTCGGCGTTAAACTGTAGGTCCCTTTCTCTTGTGCGAAAATTTAAAGCACACACGCCAAGAGATTGTGAGAAGCTTGGCTTGGCCCCTTTGAGGGGCTGTATAGCCAGTTTTACCTTTACTGTGGACCGACAATTCTTTCATGGGATAATAAAGCAATAGAGTTTATTTGCTTTGGCAGTTGGTGTTAGTTAAAGGTTGCTAATTTCACTGAACATGTTCATTTGTTCTTGTCTTGAGCAGAAGTTTTAATTATTTATTAATTTCATAATTGTTAATGCCATAGAGCCCACTGTTTGCTTTGCCAAATATATCAAATATGATCAATATACCCAAAAGTTCTCTCTCACATTGGTTTATCTGAGCGAGACTCTTCTAATGCACTTCTCTGCTTTATATGTGCCGCCAAGAGCAAACCAACTCACAGCAACTTCAGAGACCCGGCAATAAACATTGAAATTGAATTCGTGCATTTCACTAGCGTTGAAAATTATTAGCGAAGGTGGATATCGGTCTTCCTTAAATAAGTCAACTCCCTCAAATTGCTCACTGTTAAGTTGTAAGTTTTGCACTTCTAGCACTTAGAAAAAAATATCACATAAAGAATTAAACTAGGGCCAAAATAAACTATCGTACACAAAGACTTTTTGTCAACTTGGCGCTGTCTGTTGTTGTCAGTGTTTGCACTTGTGCTGCCTTTAGAATTCCCAAACAGTTATAGCAATGGCCTCAGCCTGCTAATGATAGAACTGGGAGGTTCTTGAAACAGCTGTACATTCGATCATCCTCCTTTGTGGTGTATGTGTGCCTGGTTTTAAGAGTAATGAACTTACATAAATAAATAGACAGTTGGCTTGCGCAGTCGACACCGCTTCTGTCAACTTTTCGCTCTCACTTACACTCTCTGAGTGCATTTGGGAATATACCCGTCTCGCTCTAACCACTGTGATTTTCTATACCGATAATAGGAACTCAATGCGGACTATCGCTTATTTTATCTCTAATCCTCCATGATTTATTGACTTGGAGCCTGTTAAAACGTCCGATGATTCAAGCTCGAATATGATATTATCAAGCCTCTTAACATCTATATAAATATGAATACAATGGTTTAAGGGCAGATTTCTCATCTTCCACATAGAGCATAGAGCACATAAACTTACAAATAGCAGAGTAAATTGTGAGCTTAACTGACACATAGAAAGAAGAAGGGAAATTGACACTAAGTTTGTGTTCATTTTCGTACGTGTTTTCTGAATTAGCGAAGAACAAAATTGTTACTGAGCCCCGGTTCGAACCCGAACCTAGTTTCAGCGACCTTCTGAACCCGCTTTGTGAACCCGAACCCAAAAAGTTTCGCCTGTTCGAAGCCCAGAGACAACTTCTTCCGAATTTTAGGAGGTTTGCAGCCCTGGTTTTTTATGCAGATATGTAAAGATTTAAATATCAAAGTTTGAAAAAGCCTGAGAGTTTTGATGCACATCAATGGTTCAAAATGATTGAGCTTGATCCCAACTTATGAATTGGAATATTTAAAGGTTCCGTTTTAGATATGATATTATATATACATCATATCTGAACGTTTGGATAATAAAAATCCGATTTAAAGAAATGTCACATTTTGTCATTTATTTGGACTCAACACGCGGTGTCTTTTAATAAGAAGAAAATGTTGCATACTTTTCGGCCTTATCTTAAGGAGTACAACTTTTGACATACATTTATGGTCAGCATGCGCTGTCTGCAAATATAAAATGTAGATAGAAGTCCCCATGCATCTTAAATTAAGCAACATTCACGCCAAATACAGATATCTTGCATTTTGTAAAGCCAAGAGTTAATATATGTTTGAGATTAGATAAGATTCATGAAAAGTCATGAAACACTGTTCATATATTAACGTACAGATATCCCACTTCAATGAAATTTTCAATGTATCCCCTTACAGCAGAGTATACCCGCAATCGTAATGGTCATGAACATAAAGATGTGTGCAATGGCCGCGGGCTGCTCCTCCCGCTGGTGGTTCGTATTTTGATAAAACGCCAAGACAATTGGCACAGACAGCCGCATTATTGAACGTACACAACCCGCCACAATCAGACACAACAACCAGAATACACAGACAGAGGCAACGGCAGCGGATGCATCCCTAATTACAATTTAATTACTAAAACTTTTCCCACTTGACAAAAGGCAGCCGCAATGGCAGCCAAAGACTGAGGCGCAGCAGAGCATGAACCACAAAACGCACAGTTCGCCACACATAGACGACGACAAGAGCAACAACAACAACCACAACAACAACAACAGCTACAATGAGTTGAAGTTGACAGTTGATTTGACAGATAGCAGTGTAAACATTTTACAACATGCGGGCCCAGCGCTGGCACTTGGTTAAAAGACAAAACTAATTAGTTCAACTAGACGTATACTTAATGTTGAGTGCGAGCAAAAGTCAAAAATGTAAATATTAAGCATAAATTATAATAATTACAAATCCAAATGGGAAATGTGTAGAGCTGTGTGCTAAGTACCATGTAAATGGATTGTAACCCATGTAGTTAGAATGCAATTTTCAGACACGCCAGGAACAGCGATCCAACTAAATACCTATAATATACAGGCATCTCAGTTTAGGTTGTATACACAATATAAATCGACAGTCGCTGCAAATGTTATTGTTGTTGTTGTTGTTTGGTCTCGTGGCCAAATTACGTGTCATTCAAAATGGCGTGCTGTGATTATCTAAGGCCCAGACCACGCCCATAGACCAACAAACACTCGTTGTTATATTACGTGGTATTACGAACTGTATCCGTGTTGCATGAGAAACTTAGATATTCATCTGTCATATTAGTGGCCACTTGGTTTATAACTTCTGGGTAAATATTATCTCTTGTAATTAAAAATCTCGTTGACCGATACCAGGGAATGTTTCATTTGATAAACAAGCCAAACTGTGGAAAGTTGATAAAGAGTATGAAGGTTGACAAACAGAACCATTGTAGTCATGGCTTGAGCAGCACTTCAAACAGTTCTTACTTCCTACTGTTCCGGTACCGTGAAAATGATATTATGTTGTGTGGAGCCAACTACATTCGGTGTCTTCCGACGAACTGCTTGAGACACACAGTGGCCTCCTTATTCTGCTAATCTCAAGGTATTCGCGAATGTGTGGAGATGGATGACAAGAATGTAGAAGAGTATGGAAGACATTATCAGTACAGTGAGAGAAAATCGCATTGTAAAAGAACTATAATAATTTTATATGATTGTGTATCAATTAATATGTTCTTTAATTTTACCAAAAACATAATCAAACACCAGATTTCAGTTGCCCCTTTTATATTGATTATGCACGGAACTCCAACTTGAGAATTACAAGTGGTCTCCAGCTTTCAGGCAGATGATAAATTCAATTCAGTACAAGTAGACGTGTTGCCACCGGAGTGTTCATTGACGCAACGCGTTCAGACGGCATGGCAATCGTGTTCAGTCCAAGGGACCCGAGTTCGTGGTTTTTCAGTTTGGGTTTAGAAGGTAGCACAGAACTCCAGAACAGTTTAACAGGTTCCTTGAAGGGTACCGTGGCAGTAGTCGTTGACACCAAGCAAGCGATAAGGAGGCTTCTTCCTCCACAGCTCTTTGATCTGGCCGATTTCTGATAGAGCTGAATCGAGTACAAGAATTATACGTGCAGGAGTTCCACGCTTTAAACACTTTCAACCATGGACATGCCCGCTGGAGATACCATTCCCAAGGAATGACCTTTTCCTTAC
This sequence comes from Lordiphosa stackelbergi, assembly GCA_018904235.1. Taxonomy (NCBI): domain Eukaryota; kingdom Metazoa; phylum Arthropoda; class Insecta; order Diptera; family Drosophilidae; genus Lordiphosa; species Lordiphosa stackelbergi. The sequence goes on along the minus strand of JAEIFU010000232.1, from coordinate 60,377 downwards.
CACTTTTGCCGATGACACGACCATTTTTGTCAGACATCGCTGTGTCTACAGAGCCAGGGACATTTTTCAACACGTACCGATTATGCAGAAGGGCAAGTCGTTGTAATATTGTTATCAATCTAGCAAAGTGTGCCAATGTCACCTACACTTGGTTCACTTTTTTGCTCATAACTTGAGAACTGTTCATCCGATCTATATGATTCTTGGCAAATCGATTCATTTCACTAATTTCTAACTATCTTTAAAAGGTACGAATCGTCAATCTTTAAAACTGTTGGAGATATAACGTTTTTTTCAAATTGCGGGGGCGGGAGAGGGCGTGGCCAAAATTTGAAACAAACTTGATCTGCGTGCAGATACAAGAAGCATTTGTCCCATACATGTCAAACCTCTATCTCTTACCATCTCTGAGATCTAGGTGCTCATACAGACGGACGGACGGACGGACAGACGGACAAGGCTAAATCGACTCGGCTGTTGATGCTGATTAAGAATATATATATACTTTATATGGTCGGAAATGATTCCTTCTGCCTGTTACATACATTTGCACGACTTTAGTATACCCTTTTTACTCTACGAGTAACGGGTATAAAATTCGTGAAAATTTTTTCGAGTTTCTATTTTTTTGAAGCAAAACATTGAAAATTGGTGAGTATTATACTTTGTTATTTAGTGCCTTAAGTTTACTTTGTGATGTGATGTCAAGTTTCAGTGAAATGTTTGTGTTTTGTAAATTTTCTGAACAAAATAGAAATGGCTACCATTTCTAAGAATGGACACACTTTTGCACCGGTTTTATTTGTGTTTAAAGCGTGTGTTTGGCCATAAAACTGTTAAATATCGTTGTTTATGCTAGTGTAACATATATTAACAGAATTTTTGTGAATTTTTGGAGCATTTTTAGCCATGTCAACACCAAAAAAATTAATTTTAATGGGCTGGTCGATGTCATTAAGCAATGCCTCATCGGCCGTCAAAGCTACCCTCCAGTTCAACGTCTCAGTACTGAATTTGTCAGTGCTGAATCAGACCTGAGAAGTAGGAATTGCTCCAACTCATGACTGATTTCAGTACTGTTTTCAGTACTACCCATGATTTTTCAGTACTGAAGTCATGCCTGAAATCAAGCCTGAAAGATGTGAAGGTCATGACGTAGTAGGCCCTGTCTGTGTTAAATTCATGCCCGAAATGCATGTAAAGGCAGCCATGATTTCAGTACCTGCCCTTCCAAATCAGGGCTGTGCCGTACTGAAGGGTACAGCCAAGGAATATGGGCTTCCTCGACCCACTTTAATCCGGTCCTTGGAGAAAGTCAGAGCAAATTTTGCAGATTTTTCGTCCGTTGTTGATTCGGTTTTGTTGGAATTCGTTCGTGTGCAGGACACTCGACTTGGCACTGACGCCAACAACAATATAGTCCGGTTTTCGAAAGCCCGGTATTGTTCCGTTCGACACTGACGCTTCTCCGAAGCTGACTTCATTAAGGCTTTCGAACAAAATGCAGTAGAAGTCGCCACAGAAGCTGATCTTGATGAAGTCAAGCAGCGTCGTATCATCGTTTCCGCCGATCCCAATATTGGGCGAGAAGAAGAGGTGCTAATCTCCCCCTAACCATCCACTTCACGAGCGTCTTCGGCTAGCCGCTTATCACTGTTGGATGATATTGGGCCGGTGCAAGGAACTTCTCCGAAAAAGCCATCGAATCGCGGTCGCGTTGAAGTTTTGCGCGAGGAGGCAAAAAAATCAGCAGAGCATGCAGCCAAGCGTGATTCTGTGTCGCAGAAGAAGGCGTCTGCGTCATCGGATTTGGTTTGGCGCTCTTGCCAAAAAAACTGACCGCTGCAAACTCGATCCATTGTGATGTCTGCGATCGTCCTGTACATTTGAAGTGCGCTGCTATGACGGCCAGCTATTTCACATGCAAAAATTGCATTTCGGAATAATTTTTTTTGTTTTGTCACTGAAGGCCATAATTTTTTAATTTTTTTGCCATTGAAGGCTATTATTTTTTGATTTTTTTTTCCACTGAGGGCTTCTTAAATAAATAAACGTTCTTTTTCATCAATTCATGGCCATTTTACTTCAAATTTTTCCATTTCTAGCGATTTTACAAAGGTGTCCACATGGCTGGAATTTTTTTCCATTTGTCTAAAACAATAGGTTACTTCAGAAGAAAGTTAGCTAGAGTCTCTAGCTTTATAATGATGTTCATATCACCGCATAATGTTGACTTGGATAAAAGTTATTAGTGAAAAACGCACTACAACCGGAGACTTTCCCCTATATAAATCAGCAAGGGCACTCTTTTGAAAGAAGAAAACTAACAGGGAGTAGAAACACTAGTGCTCTTTCATTTTTCAGGAAGTCTTATGGTGCAGATCCATAAATAAAAGATTATGTTTCACCCACCCAGATACCACCAAGGTGAGATCCCAGATCCCTTCCAGATCCCACCCAGATCCCTCTTAGATCCCACCCAGATATTAACCAGATAACACACAGATCCCTCTTAGATCCCACCCAGATATTTCCCAGATAACACCCACATCCCACCCAGTTGCCCCTTTTCAGCATCTTTTCTCTTCGCTTGCACTCTCTGCCAATCCTCTTGTGTGTGTATGTATGTAAATGACGTCATCGTCACGTGACGCTCAACTCAAATCTAACTTATACTGAAGTCTGCTCTTGAAAATTGTCAGAGTGCAGAACTACAATAATTTGCAGAGCTGCAAGGGGGACAAACAAGTGGAGCTGATCAAAGTGGACCAGTCGCAACCATTTTTATTATAAAAAGCATTTCGATACCGGCAGCTGCATCACTTGTGGCGAAGAATCTTTTTCGGTGGCTCTGCCTTTGATTTGATTGGTTTACCAATTGACCAATGTGTGCACTCCACCCAAGTCCAAACCTCAGTAGCCTCCACAGCCCATAGCCATAAGCCCATTATAGGAGAGTTTCCTCCTGCTTACTGTGGTAGTTTCCGTTGCTCCCGTTGCTACCTTTAAGTTCGTATTCAACTAATATGCCCGACGAGTATGATCCTCCAGTTTATGGATCTGGCTGTAACCATGAATATTACCTCTGGCTTAATGTGCTAATTCTAGTCTTCCAATGCTTTTTGGGTTGTCTTTATAGCTCAATGTCAGAACATCTTGGATCTAGTGTAAATCGTTTGTTAATTCACTTCACAATTGTAAAGACACGCCTTATCACATTGCACTTTTCCGTGACCAGAGTCAAAAAGTCTTCACATTAACTAATACAACTCTCAAGCTCTCCTTTGACTTCGCTAGCAAACCCCTGAGAGCACAAGATCTTTGGCTGTGGAAAGGGAATTTCACTTTGACAAGCCCCAACGACAAATGCCTCGAACAAATCGCTTCAACTTTGCAACCATTTTGATTATAATGATTTTGTTTACGGACGCGCTTTGCTTCACTCACTTATCAGTTGGTGGCAATCGTCATGCAGTGTCACAGGAATCAGTGTGTTGTTAGTGTGTGTGTGTTAGCTATCTTGGGTCCTAATTACCGAACGGAAATGGTAGAAAAATATTCGCTGAACTAGAGGCGGTATCTAATTAACAAAGGCAAGGAGATTACCGGATGCTGTTCGCCTGCTGCCTAGGGGAAATGCAATTTCTGCAGAACGTGGCGCTAAAATATAACATAATCAGATTGCTGGTGGCCCCCGTACTTAAGGCCAGTAGCTGGCGAGCCAGCTGCTTAGATATGCCAATGGTGAATCCAGAGCGAAGCATCACATCGTACCAATTGGCCGATGTACGTGCGGCGCGTAAATTCAATTTCAGTAGCAGCCACAAAACGAGACTCGCGGTATGCAGCTTGATGGATGATCAACGCCGCTAAGCAAATTATGCCGAACGATACGCATGCGCCCGAGCCATCATCATCATCCACATCGAAGTCTGGGAAAGGCGCAATCAAAAATCGCTGAGACTGAGAGATCGGAGCAGGTAAGGCTTGAAATTGATTTAGCCACCTCAGGCAGCTGACCTTACTACTGTTTTTACGCCTTAAGCAGAATCTCATCAAGACGTAATGACAACAATTGATCAATCGAGCCAGAGCACAGTGGTTGCAAATGACACGAAGTGAAAATGTTAACTGACAAAGTACCAATATCAGTCGATCGATTTGAAAATAAATAAATGGGAGAATTTAATAAGTCAGTTTAATTATTTCGTATACTTTGCTTACAAACCGGGGACGATCGGATGAATACAAATTTTTATAAAACTTCAAGTGAAAACTATAGGCGCACTTTCTGCTTTTTGGCTCTAAACATTAACGCTGTGAGTAGAGATGAATGCAAACCACTACCGATAGTACCGGAGCAGAATATAGCTAATTTTTAAAAATTTAATTTTGAAGCTAAAGGCCTTTTCTGAGAAGCGGGGGAAAAATACGCATAAATCTTTAGTGTGCCAATACACTAGAGGTCAAAAGAGAAAACGGGCACACTGTTAGTCAGCTGTGAGAAAGTCGGTCAAGCCCTACTTTTACACACTCTGTACCTGGAGTAGGAGCTGAATGCAGCGTTGCTGCTGTGCTCATCTTCAAACTTCTCTCTCCCACTCTTTTTCTCTCTCTCTTTCTCTTTGTTGAATGAAATGCGGAGGGGTTTTGGTCTTTTTTGCTCATAACTTGAGAACCGAGAAGAACTTGAGAAGGGCTATATCGACTAAGCTGTTGATGCTGATCAAGAATATATATATTTTATAGGGTCGGCAATGATTCCTTCTCCCTGTTACATACTTTTGCACAAACATAATATACCTTTGATACAGAGTATAAAAACGCTCTTGATTTTATGCTGTTTCGGTCAAGGATTTGGTAAGAACGATTCGCTCTTAAAAATTCTTACTTTCAGTACGAATCGTTCTTAAATACGGAATTGACCTTTAAAAGTTCAAAAACAAAAATAAAATTCTTGATTCAAGAAAAAAATGTTAATTGAAGATAATTTCGCTCTTGATGTAAAAACGAGCTCTTACACCGAAAAAATGATATTATTCATATCAATTTTAAGCCGATATGATAAAATATCAAATTGATATTTTACAAATTTCAAATCGTTATTATTTTACGTATCATATTAATATTTTCAGTATCATTCTGAAACTATTTAATATCAATTTACGTGAATGATATTTTTTTTGGATCAGAAAGATACTATTTTCTTGTCAAAATGAAATGAAAATATTGATATTTTTGTAAAGTTCATTTTAATCTGGTTAATATCGGCATGAATTTGATCTTTTTTCTCTGTGTATATGAAGTACAAATCGCTCTTAGCTTACATAAATAAGTCTAGATCAATTTAAATTTATAAAATTCCCAAAAAATTCTTAATGTCAAGAATTTTGGTATTTTTAACAACGCTCTTGAATCGTCGTACTTAAATCGAGAATTTTCTGGCTTATGGAAGTTTTTGAACTGAAAATTGTTGATTTAAGTACGAAAATTCTTAATTTTTAATTTTAAAAAGCCAATTAAATTGAAAAAAATCATTTCAGATCTATTGGATTAGCACAACTTTTAGCTTACGGTCTCCATGGTAGTGGAATCAATATTTATTTTAGAAATTAGTGTTGGGATGTTCATGAGTGAATGAACAAAATTGAGTTGTTCTTAAACTGAACATGTGAACATGTTCTTCTTTAATTGTTCATTTATGTTCATTGAGTCTTGTTCAGTGGTTCACTTGTTCAGTTGTTCACTTGTTCAGTTGTTCTTGTGTTCTCAGCGAGAGAGAGAGAAAACAGACGGTTACAAGAGTATGTGTGTATTGCGGTTGGGCCCCCGATCATCCTCATCGTAGCGTTGCGCTCTTCTTTCGTTGCCAGCTTCTGGCCATTTGCCACGGTCGTATGATGGTGAACAACTGAAGAGCTGATCAATTGAACAATTGAGCAAGAACAACTGAACAGTGAGCAATTTGAGTGAGTTGACTCAGTTAGAAAAAAGAACAAGTGAACATGTTCTGGAACCTTTACTTAAAACTATTAGAAATTGCTTTTAAATATCGCAAATAACTGCATAGCCATGATTGTGATTTTACCGAACCGCGATAAAATACTATGGATGACCAATGGTGAAAAGAATAGAGCAACAAGAATGTTAAATTTAGATATTTTGTGTGTATTTTCGTTGGGCCGATTTCTGGCGAATTTGTGACGGAAAAGTAATTTAACTTCGAACATTTCCAAAACGTAAACAATTTAGAAAAGATTCAAAGATAACCTCAGGTCCACTATTTTCGCTTACAACTAAGTACAGAAGCCTGCCAGATGGTATGCAAATTCAACATTTCATAATTTATTTTTATGATGAAGTTCGCGTCCCTGAATCAAACTTTTCGCTCGTACGTGAACTGAACAAATTCACAAAATTCCGTACTGCCTTTTGCGGTCAGTACGAAACGACGAGTATCGTACGAGAATATGGAAGTATAGTACGATTCAAACCATTTGAACAATTTACTGAACTTGCCTGTGTACAGGACCTTCTTAAGTTTAGTATTAGTCGTGTTCTAAATATAGGTACGAATCGTAGAAATTTTTAGCGGGCTCTAGGTGATTAAGTTATGATTTTATCCATATCTTTTCTAAAACAAGACACGCACAACACCACAAAGGAGGCTGGTTGACTGAACGGGTATTTCATGAATACGAATTCAATCTTCAGCAGTCTGCGCCTGACTTCAATGTGATGGCAGAAGGTACCTCATGACAGAACTGCTATGACTGCTTGGGAATCCCAAAGGCAGGCTTGTACTACAAATTCACTAAAGCTTTGAGTGTGTGTGCATGCCGCGTGGCTAAAATCATAACTTAATGACCTAGAGCCCGCTAAAAAGTTCTACGATTCATAACAAACAAGTGAGAAAGTCGGTCAGGCACGACTATATTTATACTCTGTACCTAGAGTATCTCTAATTTCTCTCTCTCCCCCCTCTCTCTCTCTCTCTCTCTCTCTCTAAGTTTGTGCGTTGGCGGGGTTTATTTCACTTTTTTGATCATAACTTGAGAACCGCTCATCCGATCTTTATCATTTCTTCGGCAAATATATACATATTACTAAAGACTAACTATCACAAGAAGGTACGAATCATCTATCTACAAAACTGTGGGAGATATGACGTTTTTTCCGAATTGCGGGGGCGGGAGGGGCCGTGGCAAAAATTGAAAATAAACTTGATCTACCTGCAAGTATAAGAAGCATTTGTCCCATACATGTCAAACCTCTATCTCTTACCATCTCTGAGATCTGTTTGTTCATACGGACGGACGACGGACGGACGGCTGTTGATGCTGATCAAGAATATATATACTTTATAGGGTCGGAAATGATTCCTTCTCCCTGTTACATACTTTTGCACAAACTTAATATACTCTATGTACCTTCGGTACAGAGTATAAAAAATATCAAATTTTTAACTCTTGTTTTACTTTGTAATATAGCTCTTATCAAGCACTTTAGTAAGTGCTTAAGAGTATAGAAAATGAAATTCGATTTCCAAACAAAACAGAAGTGGTTTTTGGAGCCCAACAAGTTTTAATATCTTAGAAATTCTTTGAAATTTGTCAATTGACAATTCAATTTTATTTAATTACTACCTTTCCTAGAGTCTATCGGGTTCTAAAAATTCTGTTTAGAATGTTTCTTTCACAATATTCATAAAATGTTTGATTTGGAACCGTTCTTCAAACAGAAAAATGTATACCCAATGATTCCAAGCTACAATCCGCTTTACAAGTTCAAAGCTTTCATAACTTCTGAGATCAGGCTATAAATCAATTTTAAACCGATTGAATAGGATTTTGAACCGGGAAAACAATTAGCTCTCTATTTCCCACATCAAACCTTAATCTTTTTATACTCTGTTCCCATTAAAAAATGTATGTAACAGCCAGAAGGAAGCACCTCCGACCATATAAAGTATATATATTCTTGATCAGCATCAACAGCCGAGTCGATTTAGCCATATCCGTCCGTCCGTCTGTCAGTCTGTATGAATGCTTCGATCTCGGAGACTGTAATAGATAGAGCCATAATTCTGTATACCACAATAAGATCCGAACAAGTTCGCCTTCCCATTTATTCAAATAAATTTTAAAATAAAAGGAATTCATACACCCAAAAAAATTTGTATCAATATCACTCTGATACACGTTGTCTCAAATCGAAACTGAAACTAGTATCATTTTTTTTGTATCAATGCAAACCTAGAAAGTATTAGATTGAAACTTCGAATATTTATTTGATGCGCAGAAGTATTAATTTGAAACTAAACAATTTTTTTTTTATTTCGAAAATTCGAAGAATGTATGAATTGTAAAACGAAGCATGCTGAACGTCGCAGCTGGCGATGCTTGACATGTCACATTTAGTGATTTTACTTTTAGTGTAAACAAATGTGTACTTAGTTAAAAGTAAAGGCTATGGAGGACCCTTTCCCAGACGACGTTATGAAGATAAATAAATGGATTTTAAAAGCAGCTGAGTATTCATGTCGTTTTTTGAAAATATATGTAAATAACAAATGTAACTCTTTAGACAGGACACGCAACAAGCCAGAATGCTGCTGTGACCTTTTTAGCGCTTTGCAAGACAACGTACAATGAGGGAGGTGCGAAACCAAGAAAGCTGCAGAACAGGCGTTTTTTGCGTTTTTACTCAAGTTCTCTGAAGGCGTAAACTGCTACAAGTACGGCAGGGTTCCCCCAGAAGAGAGCGCGAAAATGTGACTATGTCTCCCTCTAACACACAGGGAGTATGTTCGTGCCCCAGGGTCTATGGCTGGGGAACTCTGATGTACGGGTTCGAGCAAAAGGCATACCAATATGGTGACTTCTGGTTAAGCAACATTCGCATGGACACGAGGAGAGACAAATGTTTCCACTTAGAGGGTGTGCACATTGACGAATTCAATTTAATAGTGTAAATGAATTACATTTTGTTAGAGTTTGAAATAAAAAAATTTTTATAAAATGTTTTGTTTTAATTTTAATGGCAGATTATAATGAACTGAATTTATAGTACAAAGATAAGAAAAAATATTAAATTCATAAAAGCTGGTATCAAAATGAAACAAAAAGTTTGATAGTTGAATTATTAAATTAATAAGACCTAGTGTCAAATTGATACTTAAAAATGAATACAATAAAGTGTCAACCTGATACACGTTAGTATCAATTTGAAATCCTCGAAATATCATGATAATACTTTCGAAGATGTCAATTTGATACTCGGAGTATTAGAGAGAATTCGATACTCAATAGTTTCAAATTGATGTCTAAATTGTGTCGATGTGATGACAACTTTTTTTTGAGTGTAGCTTTAGGAACCACATTACTTGGAACAGGGTATTTTGCTGTCGGGGCACTCGACCGCAACACTCTTACTTGTTTTAAACTTCTTTTGAACCTGGTTAAGGGGCTAACGAACGGGTTCACAGACTTGGAACATAATCCAAAACTGTTTCCTGAACGACTTGAACATACTGAAAGAATCCTATAAGACTGGCACAACGCTTTACACGCTTATAAAAAACATTGATGAGTAAAAACTAGTTTTAGTCATGAAATTTTATAATATATTTTTAAACCTTGTTTTCATTCATTTATTAAAAAATCGATTTTTTCGATAATACTATCGACACTATATATAGCGTTAATCGCAGAGGCGCAGACCGTCAAACGGTTGTGAAGGCCAATAAAGAAGAAGAAGACTACTATCGATACTACCACAAGTGTCTTTGGTGTCATTGGATCAAAAATTGTGTGCAGCTCTGAATTTGTTCCGCTTGAATTAATGGTTATGATGATGAGATTGGTGGACGGCCGAGTCTGAGACCTTGTTGTGAAATCAGTTTATATTAAAATGTAATTTAGTTGCGGTTCACTTACCCTGCTCTTCGTCAAAGTTTTTGGTGGATAATTGGAACAAAGCATCGAGCGGTGTATCGGCTCCAGCCTCAGGCTTCTTGGGCAAGACCGCGACAGGTGGCTGCTGCTCGGGCTGTGTGGGTGAGCAGTAGTCCGTGCTGCCGTTGCTGCTAACGGAACGCTGCGAACGCTCGGAGCTACCATCTTCGGAGGGTATAATGGCGGGATCCATGCTCATTTGTCGCAATAGCTGGGCCTGGGCCTGGAAGTGCTCCTGCAGCTGTCGCTGATAGTCCCAGGCCAAACGCTGTTCATAGCTATGGAGCAGAGCGGGCGATAGAAACGGATGCAATCCGGGTGGGCAGTGGAGCAGAGGTACAGCGGCTGGCCCCTGCAGACGTTCCTGGAGCAGCACTGGAGTGGCGGTGGTGGCTGCGGGTGCTGGGCGCTCATCATGGCCACGACCCAATATATCCGCTATGGAGAAACTCTTGATGCGTAAGCCCTCACGGGGCTGACTGGTTTTGATGGGACTACGTACAGGTCTGAGCCGTTTCACGTTCGTGGATCGCACAGACGGCGGTGGACTGGGCGAACCTACCGAGATTTCGGATACAGCCGGACTGCTGCAGCTACGCGGGGTGGTCATACCGTTGGGACTGGACGCCAGTTGCGGCATCTTCTTAGCACATTTTGGCGTCGGCAAAACACGCGGCAACACGAAACACGGCAACACAAGCACAACGTGCAACGTTCAACACCAAGACACAGCAACAACGAAAATGGCTCGTGCAGGGGGCTATGTTTTTGGCAGAACTGTGCTCTCTCTGGCCGCGCTCTCTCTCTCTCTCTCTGCGGCTGAACCGGTTTGTGGCGAGCGCCAAACTTGTTTGACGTCACTGACGCAGCTGCGCAGTCTAATTGGAAACGCCAGCTGGCTCTCCCTCTTTCTCACCCAAGAGGCGTGCCCGTGAGCGGACCAATCGAAGCGTCTGCAGACTTTTTCATCAATTTGTACAATTTGACTTGCTCCCTCACTCGCTCGCGCTCTCGCTCTCCCTCTCTTTTCGTTTCCAGGCGGCTGACTGCGTTAATTATCGTAATTGCTGACGCTCTCGTTGCCCTGGGTTTGGCCTGGCCCAGCTGCTAGCTGGCGCACTCAATTGTCATCAATAATGATGTCTAGTTTTCAGACTGAAAGCGTTAACGTCTTGTACCGTTTTTCTATTTTCGCCGCTGATGTATTCGCTGACTTTAAATTCAAGTTGAGGCTCGCAGAGAAGAAGGTGTTGCCCCATTCTCAGTCTCTTGGCACACATCCACAGTCATCCCCCCACCCCCACCCCCACCCGCACCCCCTTAGCGACGCTGCCACATTGCATTTAAATTGATTGCAGTAAATCAACTTTGCTCCGTTTGCCATATTACGTATGCGCCCTGTGCACACGTCTGTGTGTGAGTTTGTTTGTCTCTTTGTCAGTGTCAGCTTTTTATTCAATTTTGCTTTGCCGTTTGTCCTGGTTTTTTTTTTTTCATTTCGAAGTATCTTTTGCATGCAAATGTCTATTTAACTGCAATGCGCCCTTCGTGAATGTGTGAATTCAGCTAAGTGAAATGAAATGATGCAACTGTTGAACCGGAATCGATAATCGGTTTTCCAATTACCCCCTCGAAATGGGGCACCTAAAGATTTTAATCATCAGCTAAATCTAGGCAAGAACAAAACTCAATCAAATTCCAGATAACAATCGATAGAGACAAACAATGTGAGAGAGATATTTAGTTTAGTAGTTTTGCAATGCAAATGGTATAATAAATAAATCACTAAAACGCTGACGGTAAATTAAGTGGTCACTTCTGTCATTGCAGCCCCATTTATAAATACATTTGCAAAGAAGTACACAATCTTTCACCTGATTATGAAAAGCTTTAAGGCTGGAAGGATCTTTTCCTGTTATTTTCTTCTTGTCATTCATGGCCTTGGCTCAGGAATACTCACAGAATGCGCGAGTAAACAATTTAAGTCAGTCAGAATGGCAGTAATCAAAACCGCACGACCATCTTGCGAAGGAAACGTACTACGTAGCAGCTGAAGCTAGCGTCGAATGCAAATGCCAGGCAACAGCGAATTGGCATTGAAAGCAGGCAAAGTCCAAAACGACGAAAGCAAGAAGCGGGTATGACCTTTAATTTGTATTTTCAGCCACCGACGGTGAAATAATTAACGAACCAAAGAAAATTTAACATAGAAGCACACTTTGCTGCTCCGTCAACTTTTTCACTTAGATATTAATCAGCTGTTTGCTGTCATTTTAGCTCTCTGAGTCATTTTTGACTCTTCGAGTAATATTTGGGACTATGTCAATCTCCCTCTAACCAGCTGATCTTCCTATATGAATCCTGATCATGATTCATTTACGACTAGGACTGCATAAGCCATAGAGACTACAGGCCCTACCTCAAAGGGGCAGACTGTGTAACTGTGTCTTACAATATTATCCGAATGGCCTATCTCCACTAAGAAAAAACCAGAACAAATAATTTGAGTATGAACGCTCTTGAATATTTAGTTTTTATGGCAAAGGGGTGAGGATAAAAACTTTGAGAGAAGAGCTTTGAACGAGTTGCGTTTTTCAAAGAGAGGGTGCTATTGTGCTCTCATGGAGCATAAACAACATCACGTCGGTCGATCGTGTCTCTCCCTCCCAACTATCCATCCGCTCTTTTCCATAGATTTTTTAAACATCGAACTTTTTAGGCAGGCTCTAGGTCATTTAAGTTATGATTTTGTTCCATAACTTTTCAAAAAAATCTTTTATCTTTTTTTTTAAGAATATTATATTTGCTCAGGAATTTTTACTTTAACCTTACTTTTATAAACGGACACATTTCATCAAAAAAGTGAAGCTCTTTATGTTTGCTTTTTGTGTAGAAAATGTATTGCTTTGAACATTCATCCGTTCGCAGCGTGTAGTTAACTGCCCCCCTGGCTACAAAGGCGTAGCCACGATCTTCCAATCTTTTTCCAATACGTCTGAATTGTGTCTGAAGCATTACATGCAGAGAGATAAAGAAGACGTGATTGAACAAATGTTCCTGGAATCAGTAAAGTTTTGCCCACAGCCGAGTCGATATGGCCATGTCCGTTTGTACGTCCGTATGAACAAACAGATCTCAGAGATGGTAAGAGATACAGGTTTGACATGTATGGGACAAATGGTTGTTATACTTGCAGTCAGATCAAGATTTCATTGATAAGGATCGGATGAGCGGTTCTCAAGTTATGAGCAAAAAGTTATCCAACCCTCCCCCCTCTCCACCCTACCACCATTTCACACCCAAGACCACACAATCTTAGAGAGAGAAAGAGAGAAACTTAGAGATGAGCGCAACAGCAGAACTGCATTCAGCTAGACACTCGGCCGGGATAGTTCTAGACCAGAGAATGGGCGTACCAAAATATCGTCACACTTTTCACACATAAGCACAATTTGCGTGCACAACATTCGTGTTCTATAAATAGCTTTCAATGCTTATAGTGTACGTGTGATTTTGAGTTATGCACATGTGCATAGGAACTCGCGACGCGCCCATCTCTTTCTAGACCGATCGGGATTAAACTTTGACCGTTTTGTACTTGAAATTTTAAGCCAAAACTTCCTACTCTGTGTAAAAGCGTACAGTTTTGATAATCGCTGAAGTGAGACACGTAAACATTAAAAACAAAAAAATTTTCTCATTAAAACCCACTTATCGACCGATAGTTCCTATGGCAGCTATAAGATATAGTCATCCGATCCGGTCGGTTTCGACATATTAGCAGTGTGCAGTAAAAGAAGACTCTGTGCAAAGTTTCAGCTCGATAGCTTTAAAAACTGAGAGACTAGCTTGCGTAGAAAAAGACAGACGGACAGACAGACGGACGGACAAGCTCAATCGACTCAGCTCGTCACCCTGATCAAGAATATATATATGTTTATAGGGTCGGAAATGAATATTTCTATGCGTTGCAAACTTCTGGGCAAAATTATAATACCCTTTGCAAGGGTATAAAAAGGACTGTTAAAATTATTCAAATGAGAACAAACGTTCTTGGATCAAGAACATTTCGTACTTACAGATATTTAGCCCAAAAATTTAAGAAAAGATCGTAGGTAGTTTAGGTACAAAATTTCTTGGATTATATATAGAATAGATTTACTATGCAAGCTCCAAAGATGTGCTACGAAAACTGCGAATTATTTTACGTTGAATCTGTTCTAGAAATTCCTCCTGGTTCTAAACTTTGGACTATTTTGCTTTAAACATGGTTTGACTTCAATGAAGAACCTTTTTGCACTTATTTTGAGAGAAAATCGCGCTTAATAATATGAACAAAAAGACTTAATAATAGTTCGAAATGTACTTAAAGTATCCAAAAACAGGTTTCAATTAAGTATTTTGGGATTGAAAAAAATCGTACATGAAATACGGATTTTGTACTTAAATCAAGTATTTTCTTTACTACATCGACATCGTTCGTACTTGATTCAAGTACAAAATTATTGGTTTTTTTCTAGATCCATAAAAAAGTTAAACTTAAAGAACATCTACAGAGACAAAACATTTAATATAAAATTTGCCCTAAAAACATATACAAATATAAATCATAAAATACCTATTTTAAATTACTCTACTTCTTATATTTTCAATTTAAAATGTATTTATAACTACTTTTTCTTGTGCGATTAGGTTTATAGGTTTATTGAGGCGATATTTGTAAGTCAAAACATTGTTAGTGATAAGCTAATATAAGGTTGTCAAAAAAGTCTTGCGGTATTTTTATTGAATTTTCAATTGTTCATAAAATTGGTTATAATAATGCGATTTAAGTCAAATATGCGCCGTTTTATTCGATGACGAGTTCCCAACGAGATGCCAACTTCATAATGCCCCTCTTATAGAAGCTCGCTTCCCTATTGGCAAAAAACTCGGAGAGCCAATTTTCACAGGACTCTCTTGTGGCCAACTTCCGACTACCAAGCTCGTTCGCCATGGACAAAAATAGGTGGTAATCACTTGGTGCGAGATCCGGACTATACGGTGGATGCAAAAGAACCTCCTGGCGTTGTCCTGATGGAAGACAATTCGGCCTCTGTTGATCAAAGATGGCCTCTTCTGCATGAGCGCTGCATTCAAGCGGTCCAGTTGTTGGCAGTACAGGTCCGAATTGAGCGTTGGATGAGTCCCGCCAATCCCACCAAACACACAGAAGAACCTTCCGGCCCGTCAATCCAGGCTTGGCCACCGTCTGGGCAGCTTCACCGCTTTTCGACCACGACGGTTTGCGCTTCACGTTGTCGTAAGTGACCCACTTTTCATCGCCAGTCACCATCCGCTTCAAAAACGGGTCGATTTTGTTGCGATTCAGAAGCGATTCGCATTCATCCATATGGGCAAAAATGATTTTTTGCGTCAAGTCGTGGCACCCATACATCGAGGCTTCTTTTTGAATCCAAGCTTCTTCAAATGGTTTATAACGGTTTGATGACTCATGCCCAGCTCTTGGCCGATGCTACGGCTGCTACTATGCCGGTCTCTTTCGATCAATTCAGCGATTTTATCGCAATTTTCGACGACAGGCCTTCCGGACCGTGGCGCATCTTCGATCACCTCTGCACCAGAACGAAAACGTTGAAACCATCGTTGTGCGGTGGAAATGGAAACTGTATCGGGTCCATAAACTGCACAAATTTTATTGGCAGCATGAGATTCATTTTTGCCTTTATCGTAGTAGTACTGTAAAATATGCCCGTATTTTTCTCTTTATTTTGGGCCATGTTTGCGACGCTATAACTCACGAACGACTAAAAACAAACAACAATAAATCAAACACGTGTAAGCGCGTGAAAGAGCTTTCAAAAAGCTCTAGCGTGAACCGATGCGACGAATACAACTAGAACTACGCGCTTGCAAAGACAAGCTTGGGGAAATTACGCCAAGACTTTTTGGACAACCTTATATAAGTATAAATGGAAACATTGTCGTGCTAGTGCCTAAATTTTAAGGGCTCAAACCTAAGTACAGTAGAAAAACAAACCAAAACCAAACTAAACTATAGACTTACTCAGGTACATAATGTATTGTTGGTTGACCGACTTTCTTACTCTTACTTCTTTATGCTGAATACATTTATGTTTATTTAAAAAAAATATAAAATCGCTCGGGGATATTAAAATTTTATAAATATATTAATAAGGGATTAAAAAGGGGGGCGTTGTTACTGCATTCGATTTGACAAAATTTTGCAAATCTGTTTGAAAGAGAATAGTTTGCATGGAAATTGACAGACGAACGAAAAAAATCATAATTTCCTCAGCTTAAAAGCGCTGGGCAAAATAATAAATCCCTTTGAAAGGGTATAAAAATATATAAATATTTATTAGATTTATTAGACCACGAGGAAAATATTGTCATTATTTTGATGTATACGAGACTATTCAAGAAAAAAATATAAATTAACAAATTCTCAGCCGAAAAGTAGTCCAAATGAACAGGAGAATCTAACACTTTGGCCATTTTTACTGCCACTGAGATGGAACATTACGTTTTTCACACCTTGGGAAAAATTGTATCTTTTAGATTGAGATAATGTTTTCAAACAAAGTCGTCCAATCCTCATCCAGTACAATCTTCTATTATACGTAAAAGTCAGCAGACTATAATAAAGTTGTTTGCACAGAGAAAAAGATCAAATTATGCTGATATTCACTTGATTAAAATTAACTTTACATGAACTTATCAAAATGTTCATTTTATTTTGACAAGAAAATAATGTTACTCATCCAAAATAATATCATTCAAGTAAATTCATTTTAAATAATTTCAGAATGATACTAAAAGTTATCTATCAGGGACGGTAACAGTTATAACTTTTATTATAAAGTCCGCAAATAATAGTTATTTTAGAGTTTTATTTTAAAAGTTTTTGGATAACAGTTATTGAGGACTTTTTTTTTTTCTCAGAAAATAATAGTTATAAAAAACTTTTTAATATATTACTCCAAAATAACTGTTATTAAAAGACTTTAAAATAAAGTCATTTCATAACAGTTATTTAGTTTTACTATTTAAAAGTCTCAAAAGCAGTTATCAAAAGACTTTTATTTAAAGGGAAAAATAGCATCTTTTTATTATAAAACATCAGTTAGAGACTTATTTAAAAATCAAATAATAAAAGTCATTTTTCTAAGAAATATTAAATACTAGTTCTACGACTACATTTGCCTTGCGCAGACCGCGAGAAACTTCAACGAAGAATCAATGAAAGTACCGTTATGCCATTAAAGACGCATAAAAGGCGTAGACCAAAAGCCGCTAAATTGGCCAGAATTTTCTGTTTTGAATATTTACTGAAGCGCAGGTGTTGTTGGTAAATAGAGTCGTAGATTGGGCAGTCAAAATATTGCAGAATTTGCAAATTATGGCACAAAATAAAGCGAAATTTCCAGTCTTCTCATTTGAGTTTAGATTATTGCTAAGATTATTATGAAAATTTGATAGGAAGATATTCCAACAAATGGTCTAAAATCGCGAAATTTTAAAAATTCTTATTGAGTTTAGATTATTATAAAAACTAGTTTTCCATCTCGCACCTAAGGGTTCTCCACGGTAATAAGACCTCTAATTACTTAAACTGCTTTACAACACCACAAATTATAATAGTCATGATTATGACGAGTACTGAACCGTGATATACACCATGGAGGACCAATGCAAAAGAAATATAGTCAAGATCACAAAAAGGAACATTTCCGCATTTCGTTACTGACATTCAATCGCTGAAAAATACCGAAGAGGATCACAAATAGTAACAATGCCCTCCTATAAATCATAATTCTTGACCAGCGTCAACAGACGAGTCGATATAGCCATGTTTTTTTGCATTACAGTTCAAGACATGTGCGTTTTACTCTTTAGCATTGGTCTTCCTTGGTAATTGTCGCGATTCAGTGAAAAACAGGGCAATGTATTTCTTGACATTGAAAAGCATTTTCTTAAGTAATTGTAGTAATTGCAATCACCCATTTCTACCACACTAGATCAACACTTCCACTATTTTGTTTTATAATCAATATGACCCATTGTTACCATATAAATAGCCTTAAGTTTACTCAATATCAGTCTCAGTACAACCAAGAACTGGTAATCATTTCTACCATCGCACCAACTGAGAATCTATCGCTTGTGTCTTTTGATCCTCAATTGTGCGCAGTTTCACTTTTCGATGAAATGTTGGTTATAAGAAGGTAAGAATGAAAATTCTGATGCAAGAGCAAATATTCTCAAAATAAAAGATTAGAAAATGTATGGAAAAGTTTTAGAAAAGTTAGGAAAAAAAAAAAGGAGCAGGATGGATAGTTGTTGGGACGGAGAGACACACGATCGACCGACGTGATGTTGTTTATGCTCCATGAGAGCAATAACAGCACCCCTCTCCCTTGAAAAACGAAACTGTGAGAGCGTGTTCAAAGCTATTCTCTCAAAGTTTGCTTCATCCTCACCCCTTTGCCTATAAAAACTAAATATTCAAGAGCGTTCATACTCAAATTATTTGTTCTGGTTTTTTCTTAGTGGAGATAGGAAATTCGGATAATTTTGTAAGACACCGCTACACAGTCTGCCCTTTAGGGTAGACGGTAAATGAATCACGATCAGGATTCACACATAGGAAGACTAGCTGGTTAGAGGGAGACGGACATAGTCACAAAAATTACTCAAAGAGTCAAAAATTGACTCAGAGAGCCAAAATGACAGCAAACAGCTGATTAATATCTAAGTGAAAAGTTGACGACGCAGCAAAGTGTGCTTCTATGTTAAATTTTCTTTGGTTCAGTTAATTATTTCACCGTCGACAGCCGAAAAACTATACAAATTAAAGGTCATACCAGCTTCTTGCTTTCGTCGTTTTGGACTTTGCCTGCGCTTCTTTTCGCTTTCAATGCCAATTCGCTGTTGCCTGGCATTTGCATTCGACGCTAGCTTCAGCTGCTACGTAGTACGTTTCCTTCGCAAGATGGTCGTGCGGTTTGATTAATGCCTGCACTTGACTGACTTAAATTGTTTCGGTTTCATTTCGCTGTTTACTCGCGCATTCAATTCAGCTAAACTTTGGCGCCTGGCAACGGGTACGAGGGGGAAGGGGGGGTGGTCCTTCACGTATTCGAAATCAATTATAAAATGCCACTTAATTGGGCGCCTCAATAGACGCGACACGCCCTGTCAATCATAATTAGAGCGCGCCCCTAGTCCACCACTCGAAGCACTCGGGGCATTCGACACGCCTCTAATTCTGCAAATTCATAAGCCAAATGTATCGGTCCTCGTGTGTACGTGTATCCTTTCATTAGTCAGCACAAGATGGCGTTCGTGGTGTGGCATGTTCATTAAAACCTCATAAATAGCTAAAGTGTTTATTGTCATCTGCATCTGGCGAAACCCAAATCCCCGGGGCTCTTCGGTGTGGTATTTGTACACATTGTCATTGGGAGGGAGCGCAGGGATTCGGTTGGTAATAAAGTCATTGCTGTTGTTGTCAAATTTGTCACGCCCCTTGGCGGCTATGCAGTCGGCTGAAGTTGGCTGCCGGCAATGCATTAATGTCGCCTTTTGTTTTGCCCGTTCCCGTTCCGAAAATGATGAAGTTGTGCCATGTCGTTGTCAACAATCAACACCGAAACCCAGAGCGAACCGAAATGCATGCCAATTAAAGTCAGCTCGCAGCGATCCTGCCGCCTCAGCTGCACCCAACAAAATCTGTGACGAATCCACTTATGACTGCGGGCTTCGTGATCGTGATCCTCGCCGTCGTCCGGCCACCTGATCATCAAACATCTTTGACACCTTGGGACAGCTGTCAACGTTTTGCCAACTCATTATGCAGATTTCGACCACAAATAGGACGCAAAGATGTCGCAGGCAATCACATCCGGCGTTTGTCTACACTGAGCGAAAAACAAAAGACGATAGTCAAAGCTTGCACCGAATTCAAGTTCAAAATTAACGCATTTTTTCCGAGTGCACTTAAGTGGTCTGATCAAAAGAAGCCACAAGAAAACATAATGAAACAGAAAATGACACCAAAGTTCTGGGGCTACCGCATACAGATTATGATCCAAAAAAAAAAAACACACAACAACAACAACAAAAGAGCCGCGCCTTGGGGCAAGCAATGGCAATTTGTATATCTTTGTGATAAATCAAAACATTATCAATAACAAAATCGGTAGCCGTTTGCCACTTGGAAGAAGCGTTTGAGGCAAATTTTGTCGGCTTTTTGTTGTGGTCAATCGAAACGTCCAAAAAACCAAAAAACATTTCTGAGTGCTCGTGTGTAATTTGTATGCAAATTCAACTGATGAAGCCTAATGTCTGGCGAAAGGTAGATACAAAAGAAAGAAATTGGTGAGTTGGTTAGTGGCGGGAGGAGGGGGACCAAAGTGACACCCATTAACACTTTTGTAGTTGTTTAGAAGCTGTGAAACTTTTGATTTTCACAATTTCTGCTGCCCCCTTATCGATGATGTAGCGGTATGGCCAGTGGAACTGGCGTCAACTTATTGCCATCAAACGAATTAAGTGGCCACAAAACGACATGAAACTTGAGCCGCGGGCCAGCTGAGCAAATTCCACACACTGCAGATGCTGATGGAGGCTAGCTGGCTGGCTGGATGGATGACTGGAGGCACCTACGTGTGTGTTCTGCACGAGAAACTTCTAAGTGGCTGATTGGGAATGAATATGGCGGCTTATTGTGTGTGATCTTATCGTGATATAATTTCAAAGCTTTCGGTTGAGGGTTATATAAAAGTTATGCTATCGGTTCTTAATTTAAAAGATTTGGGATTTCAATATATGAAAGCGGTGCGAGGATTAACTCACCTCACAAGCTGAATTTGGGGAAAAGTTTTATTGTTGGGAGTGAAATTTGAGGGGTGTAAGAGATAAGACTTGCAAATACATAAATTCAACTATTCAGGACTATTTTGACTGAAATCATGCGGATATAAATTGCTTACAGTTTTCATACATAATTTGACTTTCTGGCTGGAAAAGCGTTTCAAATGAATTCGATAGTCGTTTCTTGGAACTCAGAACTTTTGCTTATTTCGATCAATCGAATTCGGAAACGAGAACAGGCCTTATTTTCTCCCTTTTAGTGACACCGAAATAAAATCAAAATCACATCCTATTACACTGTGTAACACTAAAAACTTCACCGCGTCGAGAGCAAACATATCTGAGAGGGTGTAATGGTGGTTAGAAGAACCTTGACTAGGCTGTTTTCAGACAAGACAAGACCCTATATCAAGACTTCAAACAAGAAACAACAGTTTAGTGGATCAACTAACACAGTGCTACCGCCACGGATTTATTGACTACCCAAAATCCATAAAAAAGGAAAAGAACTACGAACGATTTGCTCCTCGATAGGTTCACCAGCTCACGTAGTTCGTGAGGATACTTGAATTTAACAAATACTCTTAACAACATAACGATGGAATCAACATTTAATGTAAAAAACGCTATAAAATTCAAAAAAGAGTAAACAATACCCATACACAGGGGTTTGTTCGGGAAGTAATAGGACTGAGTCGATTTAAAAAATTATTGTATTGTGCCAATTTTACACCAAATTTGGGTGTGGCGCGGCAGATAAGAAACATTGGGATGCCGGCCTTGACAGGTGGGCTGCCATTCACACGAAGTCACTTTTCAAGTTCACTTTTGGTACCATCTTCGCGCACACCTACCTTGCGCATGTTCAAATGCTCCGTCACAATGTCATGAACTACAGATTTTGGTAATTTTAACATGTGGGCAATTAAACGAATACTTAGTCGACGGTTTGGGTTCGAAACTTTGCGTACACGAGTCACATTGTCGGTGTGTGTCTAAATCGAAGGTCTTTCAGCACCGGAAAAGTTTGTATTGTAAAAATTTTTTTCATCCGATTGACTTGAAACTTGGTTTGCAAGCATAGTACGCAAAATAATTCGACACTTTTTTTGCCGATTTAGGAAAACCCGCACTTGGGGAAAATGTCCGGAAAATTCTGCATGCAAACACTATTTCTCACCTGAAAGCTCGGTTTGTGAGTATGGTAAGTGAAATAAATTGTGATGTGATTTTCCGATTTCGGAAAATTTGAGCCAACGGTCGGAAAATTTCTGGAAAACTCTGCATGCAAAAAAAACTATTTTTCACCCGATTGACTTGAAACTGGGTTTGTAGGGATAGAATACGAAGTGGGTGGGAAGTGGGCGGGAAGTGGGTAGGGGGTGGATGGGAAATGAGAGGGATGTGGGTAAGAAGTAATTGGAAAAGGACGAGAATTGGGTGGAAAGTGGGTGGAATGTGCGTTTGGATGGTGGGTGGGAAGTAGTTGATAATTGAGTGATAAGTGGGTGGGAAGTGGATGTGGAGTGGGCGTGAATTTGGTAGTGGGTGGGAAGTGGGAGGGATGTAGGTAAGAAGGGTTTGGAAAGTGGGCGGGATGTGGGTGGAAAGTGAGTGGAAAGTAGGTGGAAATGGGTGAAGAAAAATGGATAGAGTGGGAGGGGTGTGGATGGGATGGGGTGGTAAGAACGCAGCAAAGTCGTAACGGTGAAAAAGCAAAGTATTAAAATGTTGATTTCAAGCCTACGTACATATGTAAAATTCAATTTCTGGGCTCTGCAGAGGAAACAAAATTGTTCAATATTTTTGAATTCGTAAATAATTGATTCTCATGATTGACTTACAAATGATTCTGATATTGGTTCTATATTGTTCAAGGCGCAGCGAAGCGCGACGGGCTTTATGTTAGTATGATTTTTCTAAAAATACACATAAAAAGGGGGGTGGCCGGCAAAAATGGACGCCCATGTTCTTCTTCTTCTAGAATGGCCCGATGCATGCATCACAACCGTTCGACGGCCTCGGCCGCTGCCAACAATGTCCGCCAGTCGCTTCTGCTCCGTGCGAGCTGGGACCAATTGGTCAAAAACTAAGCTTGGCAAGGTCTGCCCGAACTTGGTCATCCCATCTTAGTCGGGGTCTCCCCCGCCTGCCTCTTCCTCCGTAGTCAGCCGCCTTCGAATAATAAGCTTTCCTTACTGGAGCTTCTTCGTCCATCCTGGTGACATGTCCTAACCAGCGCAGCCGCTGTTGCTTTATGCGCTTGACCAGACAGGTGTCCCCATAGAGCTCATACAGTTCGTCATTATTTCGAATGCGGAAAACATCGCCAACTTTTATAGGTCCATAAATCCTCCGAAGAATCTTTCGTCAAACACGCCAATCGCCGCTTCATCCGCTGCTGTCATTGTCCATGCTTCTGCGCCGTATTGCAGGACTGGGATGATTAGCGACTTGTATAGGGCTAATTTTGTTCTTCGCTTGAGGTCTCTGCTCTTGAGCTCTCTACTTAGCCCGTTTGCAAGAGTGATCCTTCGTCGGATTTCCAGACTGATGTTGTTGTCGCTGGTTATCGTCGTTCCGAGGTAAACAAAATCCTCAACAACTTTAAAGTTGTATTCTCCCATTGTAACAAATTGTCCAACACGCAAGGACTTTTTGTCCGCGGATACAAGGTATTTCGTCTTGTCCTCATTTACCGCCAAACCCATCAGTTCTGACTGCCTCTCAATCTCTGAAAACGCCCTGCTTACCGCCCGTTCGTTTTTTGCCGATGATGTCGATATCATCGGCATATGCGAGTAGCATTAGATCTTTATAAATAAAGGCGCCCGTTCTGTTGGCATGTGGGCACCGGCGCAGTATATATTCCATCAGTAGATTGAAGAAGTCACACGATAAGGTATCGCCCTGCCTAAAACCTCTCTTGGTATCAAATGGTTCGGAAAGGTTCTTTCCTAGACGTATTATTTCCACACTTATTGATTCTGCAAAACATTGATTGTGATTTCTCGTAGGTTTTTTATAATGCAGGGGTGGCTATTTGGACCGTCGTGGATGCTGGTTGTGGAAAGTAGGTGGGAAATGGGTGGGCACAGGCTGGTATGTGGTCGGGAAGTAGTTGCGAATTGAGGGAATATCAAAGACTAAAAAAATTATATGTAAAAACAACGATTGCTACTCTTAAATATAGAAAAATAGTTTTCTGAGCGTAGCAAGACGTTACAAACTTCGTACTTCGATACACGGAGGTTTCAAAGTGTACAGTCAGTATTAATTGGAGTTTACGGTTGGCCTGTAGTTCAGAGTGGGCATCTCACTGCAAGCGCGGCATATTGTGGAGTTCGTTTGGATGCCGAAACGCTCTTGAAAGTAGTTCAGTGCTCCAAGGTTGTGGTTCAGTTTTTTGTAAATGATTATGGATTCACTTGGAGACGCCAAGTATTGAAAGTTTTCTCTTCCCCGGAACTCGATGGTTTCCAATATCAGCTAATGCGAGGCTTCACAACACTCAGGACAATTAAGATTGGGGTCGAGATTGCACTTGAGCTTGGCTTGTGTGCTTGACGATTGGCCACGAGGGATCTATAGTTTTATGCCGAACTTAAACCCAGGGAGTTAGCAGATTCGCCCCTTAAAGTATGCTAGCTTTTTTCGGGAATCTTTCGTAGGTATGATTACCATATCCACTCCAACTTCTTCCGCTTCTCTTTATCCTCATTTCTTGTGTGCCCTTCCTGCTCAGCCATATTGTCAGCAATTACTCAACATTTACCACTTCAGAGGAGGACAGATCACACGATCAAGTGCTGGCCTGGCTGCCCTCGCACTCACATTCACATCGCCCGTCCAGTTAGGTTGGCGCCGTGTGGCCAAGGCAGGAAAAGTTGCCCTCGCGGCGGTTACAAACGACTTCTCTGGCCCAGCGCTGATTATGATAAATGTAAACAATTCTGGCTTGGCACACAAATGCAATCAAAGGACTGCAATTACAACTTTGAGTGCGGAGAGAAAGAGAACTGTGGAACCAGTTAGGAGAGCAGAGAGACAAGCCATTCTCTGGGTTAGTTGTTTTGCAATGGTGCCCCCCAAGCGGCGTTTGGCACAGTCACATCCGCAACGCAGTGATGCACAGTGTGTGTGTGTGCGATAGAGATATAAAAGCTAAATTGGTAACTCATACTTAATTTGTTGGCGGCACCTTTGAACATACGTCCAATTAGCTTACAGCCGACACCTCGGGCTGAGGCTCTTTAATGCCGACAGGCCGCCACTCGGGGACTCTGCCAAAGGATAATACACAGACGAAATGGAAATGATACAGCAAAAAAGTAAAAAGAAAGAGTACAAATATACCAAGCTAAGCGCACTGAAAGCAATTTGTTATTGTTTCCCCATTCACTCCAACAGCCAAGTTGATGGTGATGCGGCGAATTTCAAATCAAACAATCCAAGAAGCGCAACATGTATAAACTTTCTGATTCATGAATGAAATTTTATGATTCGCTGCGAATCCAACGCGATCGTTAATGAAGTTGTAAATTATGAAGAGCAACATTAAAATGAGATCCAGAAGGAAAACTCAAAGAATTGATTCATTTTATTTGTTTTATGGCCGCTTACATCGAGTTGACGTAAAAGAGATTCAGATGAGTGTGGATCCGCAACCAAAATGAATACTATATTTGAAATGAAAAAGATTAACGAGGTTTTGCATCCGCTGAAATTAATTTTCTATGCGTTTATTTTCACATTTATTTCCAAACAACAATTCAGCTCACGCAAACACTAAAAGAGAGCACTTTTCGAAATAAAAACAACTACTTTGTGGTTTAAATACAAACGGAAGGTATAAGGAACATTTACAATTACACTGGATGTTAGAGTTCAGAGCACGAATTCAATTACTCAATCAAAAGTTTCCTTATGTCTAGAAAACAGAAAAATGTAACAAAATATGTTTAGCCGGCTCGAGATCAACACGGTTAAATACAATTCAATATAATCAACACAAATTAACTGAGATTAATTACAAACCTTTGGAATAACAATGGTATGTCCGTACGTTTCGAGAATCAACACAATTCACTTATCAGCAGACTTGTTGCTTTTCACGCTTCAACAACCTGCTTATTTCGATTTTATGCAATTTGTACTTATGGATTCCAATTAGATATCTGCACGAGTCCTTGAGTACTTGATATTTTTCACACTCGAGTGTCTCCAACCACTGCAAAAAATCCATCATCATAAATGCCGCATATTCATAACCATTTGCGTCATTTAATGTTTGATTTGCTGTAGAGAGACATTCTGTAAAGCGTTTGCAGCGGACTCATCTATTTTGGCTATTTTGGATATTCGTCGTTTCTTTCTGCTTGATGAAGGCTCGTTGAAGTCGGATGTGGGACGGCCACTACTCAATCATTCGACCTTTCAGTTTTTTCTGTCACTGTGAAAGAGAGCTCCAAATCAAGCCAATCCGATTGCTTCTGCAAAACAGTCAAATTGGTACGTTTGCAGCTTTGACACCGGATGTTAAAAATCTTCGCAGACAGCAAAGTTAAAGTTCTGCAACTCTTCTAAATCTGCAAAGGATCGAATCGACGATTTTCCGACCTCTTTTAGCATTAGTGCCATTTAGGGGCACCAATGATATGTCCGAAAATTTATAAAAGCATTTCTAATAATAAATTAAGAAAATAAGCCAATTTGTCATTTACTATACTTGCAACAATAACAAACACGTAAAAAGAGTACTTAACATGGAAAACACAAACAACAAAACACAAATACTTGCTGCATGCGGATCAAAAATTTGACGGCAGCTCCCGGGCAGCTGATTCTTTTACTATTTTAATCTATTATTATTAACAATAAATGATAATAAATATGAGCATCGGAAAACGAAAAACAATCAAAAAAGGTCATTTCTGATTTTGCTTTGTTTTAAAAGATAAACCACAATATCCAAATTGTTAAATAATTCAAATCATAGTTAACACCTGTTCGAACGTTATCCATATCATTAAAAAGTTATTATAACTTTTATTTGTTAATTTTTTTAACTTTTAAATGTTGGGTCACTTTGAGACAAAACACAAAGCACTAAATTGCGTAGCAAATGGTTTAAATTTATAGGATTTTTACACAAAGAGCGAATGGTCACACAAAAAAAGTTTGTTTGTTTCGAAAAGATAATTTATTTATGATATGATCGACATACTTCAAAGTGTAAAATTTTGATTTCGGTTTTTTGATTTTTGTCGTATGGGAGTTCGAAACCACTGTGCAACCCTCGTATTTATAAGTTTTCTTTAATTTCACATAATTTTACCGAGAGGGTGTTTATCAAAATCAGACAACTATATAGTATTGCTGACATACAAAGATAGGTCTAAAAAATAACTTAGTGAGAAAAACTTTTATTTTTTCAATGCTATCGCTCCCAAACTTGTTACTGATCAAATCGGCTAAATTTTCTCATTTTGTTGTTTTTTTTTTTTTATACCCTTGGAGAGGGTATATTGAAATTGTCCGGATGTTTTTAACGCACAGAAGGAAGCATCTCCGACCACATAAAGTATATATTATATATTCTTGATCAGCATGACGAGCTGAGTTGATATAGCCATGTCCGTCTGTTCCTCATCATTGTATTTCTTTGTTTAGTAGATCTAGAATCCGAAACGATTTATCATTTTGCCACTTCTTCGTTGTTTTCTTTTTTTAATTAAGAATCAGGGCTGCAAATCTTCTAAAAATCGGAAGTGGTTCACTCCGGGGTTCGAACCCACTAAAATGTTTGGGTTCGGGTTCACGGATCGGGTTCAGAGTATCGCTAAACCAAGGTTCCGTTTCGAACCGGGTTTCAGGAATAATTTTGTTTTATCGCTAATTCGGACAACATTAAATTAAAAATTAATGCAAAACTTTAATCATTAAGGGCGTGCGCACACATTTGGCTGAATGATGAACTGAAGGCAGAACTTAAGGCTGACCTTGCTAGAGTGCACAACATTTACTGGTTTGATCTTTAACATTCAGTTGTAAGCTCAGCATTGCGGAATCGATCAAACATGTTTGTTTATTTCGGCTTGCTGCCCTACTTAAATATCATGGTCAGCCATCAGTTTATCTTTCAGTTGCAAGTGTGCGCGCGTCCAAATAGACGTTTAGAGTCTTGATATTTTCCATATAATATATTTAATATAATATATAGATAGAGCATTTTATTTAACTTTTATTAATACTGGCTCTTTGGCTGGATACTTGTGCCTTAGCAAGAGCATATACAAGAAATGTGATATTTTTAATTTCTTCACAAAGATCATTTATTGAAAGCTTTAATACATAAGAAATTCAGAACAATCTTTAAATTTCGAGAAAAAAATCAATGAAGTTTGATATTTTGTCACATTTTCATTATTTTCTTGCTTCTTTGCGAAAAATTCAGTTTCATCAGAAGATGGACATGGTACAGAATCTTTGATGCTTCTATTTATTAGTTAATTTTGACTTACTATTATACAATTTAGCAATACGTTTATTTGCAAGCTACTTTTGTTTAAGTCAAAAATATTTGGTTTCTTGGATTCAGAGAGTCAGTTGTAGAGATTGGGATTGAATTTAAAATGAAAGAACGGTTTTTATTAAAACCTGCATGGGTGCATTATATTGAAATTTATAGATACCAAAAAAATTTTTTTGGTTCAGGTTCGAACAGAAAAATTTGTTCTGCTCCGGTTCAGGTTCGGTTCGGGCTTCACAGAAATGCCGCAGACTCCGGCTCCGGGCTGTTCAACTCGAACCGGTTTACAGCCCTGATATAAATTAACTGCGTCTTCATTTTTATCATCAAGCTAAACTAAATTCTAAAATTTTAGGTTGAGCACAAACGCCGATCACTGTCTAAAAATGTTCCAAAAGCTGGGCACACTCAGTGAAACAGCAAATTGGTTGAATCATTAAATTGTTTAATGTTTCTGAGCTGGACCAACAATAATTGTCTAAAGTCCAGTGCGATTTTCTTTCAAAAACTCAATTCTACAAAAAAAAAACATAGAAAGGCTCTGAGAAGGGCGAATCGCTACATTATGGCTCAAAAACGAGCATGCTCCGAAAATTTATTAAATCCACATTTCACAAGCGGTTTCCGTAAACACTGACTGAATACATATAATTTTGCAACAAATTTTGTCAACGAAACGGTTGCGGTTAATAACTCGTCCGATTTCCATAACAACACATTTTTTTTTTAATTGTTGTTAAGTAGGGTCAAATTTACTAATTTGTCTTTAGATGCTTCTTTCTTAGTTTAGTATTTTGCAAATAGAAATATATTCCATGTCGACCAGGGGGGTGGTTTAACACCACTTCTTTCACAATCTTTCAAGTGTTTGGTTTTGTTGCTCACTTTTACAATTCTTTTCCATAAACTACTAAAGGGGGTGAGCCCCATTTCTGAATCTTGTCATCTCTCACTGTATTTCATATGCCTCTGATTATTCGGACTTAGATTCGCTTGCCACATAGTCATTTAGTTCATATTATTCAGTAATTTCTCATCCTCCGTTCACTTAGACAATTAATTTGATTAACAACTCGAATTGTAAAGTACAGAGCAGCAGTCCACGATGCTTTCCACTAATGTTTGGGCTCAAAACCCACTTCCACTTCTCGTGTGCGGTGTTCATTAGTCATTTTTAGTTGATTCGATTAATGGGTTTCGGCCATTTACGCACTTCTACAACACTTAGCCATGTTAATGCTGTGTGTGTGTGTTTTTCACGGAAGTGCTGAGAGATTTTCCCATAATTAGAGTTACACTTTGCCCAGCAAATTTCTCAGCTAGTAAAACTGAATGCCACCGGTAATGGTTTTGGTGCTTTCCCGGCAACAACTCAATTTCAATTAAACGACCTCTCGGTGGCCACTTTCGCCCCGCGGCAGCAGCATCGGCCGCACTTTCAAAACGCATTAATAACCTTCCAAAGTTTTCTTTATCGCGACGCATGCGTTGCATTGTCACACATTTGAAAATGAAAATAAACTGCTTTCAACCAAAATCTGTGTGCCAGCCGCATGCATAATGTACAGGCCCAAAGGGTTTTCCAACGTCTAGTTTACGAACTGTGAGAGACATTTGGATACGTTGGCGGTGCGATAAGCGCCAAATTAAAGCGACGGACCAGTTCTTCCAATCGATCGGCATCATTAGCAGCGGAATTGATAGCTTGATTATTCAAATGATTAACAAACGATCGGCAGAAGGTTTAGCTCCGTTGCGGAGAGCTCACAGGTCAGAGAGTGAAAAATGTGTGCGCCGCTGGCGTTTCGTTGAAAATCCACTTTGAACTCTGCCGCAAACGGTAGCCACTTGAGATGGTTGTTGTTGTTGCTGTTGTTTTTTTGTTTTTCAAAATTATTAAATATCGATATACGAGGGCTGTTTTTGAATAAATGATCATTGTGATCCAGTTTTAAATTTTTTTTTTGTACAGATTGAACCTGAACTGTGCTCTACATAGTTAACATGTTTGCAACATACAAATGGGAGCAGGAAATATATGATCTTTCTAAGAATGGCCATTTTCAGCTCTCAGATATCGATTCACCAAAATAATGGGTTATGACTTCTTTTCGTGCTAGTCAGTGTGTCGTCGGTCTCAGTAACCGTCAGCTTCGACATGCCTTCGGCTCGTGTATGTGTAAATAGCGAAATGTCTTTGGTCCTTCAGGGACAGGCGTGATCATCGCTGATCTGAAGAGCCAAAAAGACAATTATGGTTGCCTGGAACTGAGTTTGCTTTGAACTTGAATCTTTAAGTACTGAAGAAGCATTTGCTCTCTCTTCTAACAAGTTACATTCTGCGGATCTCAACGCAGTACTTGTCATTTTTCCTCATATCCAGCTTAATAAAAGCAGGGTAAGATACCCGCTCTTTCATAGTTTTCGACGTTGTTTCAAAACAGCTTCCTACCTTCGCACGTACTGACAGGTTGCCATATTTTTGAAACACTTGGCTTTGCTTTGATGCTCATGTGTGGTTTAAAAGTGTTTAATTTAGTGAAATACTGTATCAAAACCATTTTTCGCGTATAGGGGCTTTAAAATAAATCATAAGAAAATTTTTTAGATATCTCTGATTATGTAACTGCCTCTGGAAGGCATTTTTACACAACATAGAGAGCGAAAGAAACTTAAAGGTGAGCGCAGCAGCAGCGCTGCATTCAGCTCGTACTTCAGGAAAAAATTTTTTTCCTTTTCCCGGATTTTAATTCGGGACCCCACTCCACTATTTTCCATAAGCTACAAGCCGCGGCAAAATCATATTTAAGAATGAACGGAGCTGGGATTGTGCCGGCCAGCAAGTGCTCGACATTTGAAGTAATTTTTATGCCAGCATTAACAGCCGAGTCGATATAGCCTTGTCCGTCTGACCAAAGACCAATATATTCTCTAAGAAAATAGAAAATCGCACTTTCTCCGCTCACACAAAGTTGAGAGCGTAAAAATTAAAAAAAAAATGCACTTGCTTGTGTGAGTAATGCTTGAGAATACGTGTCGCCTGCATGCGTACAAAAACGCGGCTGGCTCTCTCGCGAGCGCTTCTCTCTGGCTTCGGACAAAATTTCAAGAGAGCGAAAAGCCAGATTCAAAAGCCAGGGGGAAAATCGTGTGCAAAAACGTATGCGTTACTCATCTTTTAATCTTGGTCTGACCGTCTGTCTGTATGAACACCTAGATCTCAAAGCTAAAGCCACCGAACTTGACATGTAGACTCCTATTGTCTGCACTCAGATCAAGTTTGTTTAAAATTTTTTTTGCCACACCCACAATAAAAATTTTTGAATGACTCCCACAATTTTTTAGATATCGAGTTCAAATTTAAAACTTAAATTTATATTTGCAATAACTATAATCCCTGATCAATCCCTCATCAAGATCGGATAATAAACAGCAAAGTTAAAACAATGTTGCATACTTTTCGGATGTTCACCCTCAGGAACGCTGTTAAACATTTCTTTTTATGAGTAACGGGTATATCGAAGTCGGATAGAGCCGACTTTAACTTACGCTC
This sequence comes from Lordiphosa stackelbergi, assembly GCA_018904235.1. Classification (NCBI taxonomy): domain Eukaryota; kingdom Metazoa; phylum Arthropoda; class Insecta; order Diptera; family Drosophilidae; genus Lordiphosa; species Lordiphosa stackelbergi. Next base: position 28,438 of record JAEIFU010000232.1, on the reverse strand, counting down.
TCGTTAAATGAATTGTTTTTAACATTGTCTTTATTTAAAACAATTCTTTAATCGATTACCTTTGCACACTCGAATGGTTCAACATAAAATGAATTAACGTCCGACCGCTCACATCTGACAACGACAGACTGCGCATGCGCTCTCTCTCTCTGTAAGAGTGTGTCAAACCCCCCCCCTCCACCAAGTTTGGTTAAATTCACTCCCCTTGCCTATAAGAACTAAATTGAGAACGAATTTAGTTCAATTCCAAGAGCAAAATTCTTGAAAATTTAAGAACGAATAAATTTTTTTTCAAGAGCGTTCGTACTTAAAATATTCGTTCTAGTTTTCTGTTAGTGTATACTAGAGCCCTGCATGAATTGAATCAAAGTTCGCCTTGATTTTGTTTCTTATTTGATCTATTTATGAACTATTACTCATAGCTCACAAAATTATTGATTCATTGAATTATAGTTCATGACAGGGTATACTAAACAAGGTAGCAACTTCTCTCACAATCTCTTTATTTGTGTCAAAGAGAGCGAAAGCGAGGAGTAATGAATTTCTGTACTCTCTTGGTGTCAAAACACAAACAATTCGTCTGGTGAGATGCGCCGCTTACAACGTTTGCTTACCCATGGAGCAAAAAGATAGATAGGAACTTTGCGCAGCCTCTCAATTTTGCTGTTGCTAAACGATAGTGCCCAAAAAGATTCTTTTAAAGTACCAATGGGAAATCACTGTGGTTAGATCGAGACGACCATAACCCAAATGTATCCAGAGAGAGCAAGTAGCTGACCAAAAAGTGTCTAGAGAGCGTAAATGAGAGCGAACAGCTGACAATTTTCTGACAGAAGCGGTGTCGACTGAGCAAAGTTCCTCTCTAATACTTTTTCAAGCAAGAAAGCGAGTGCGCCTACCTTGTTAAGTATACCTTGGTTCATGACATGAGCCATGAGATATTTGATGTGTTTGAAATGATTTAAAGCAACTAGATCAATCATGCTAAACTCAAGTAGCTCATAGAGTTCGTAGGACAGACGAAGTTAGCTTAGCCTTCTCGTTTATAATTTAATTTCAGCCCATTGAGTGGCAACAATATGGCATCAGCGGCTCAAAGCCAACTTAGGTCCAGCGGAGATTTAATAGTTGGAAATAATTGGCCAACCGGTCCAAATTGCAAAATTTTATAATATGATCAGCTTACCATGTAATGTAAATATAAAATGGCCCCAAAGGGCCAAGCCAAGCTTATCATGAAGACGGATAAATAGATAGATCGTAAAAATTGAAGGGTACAAAAATGCGAAATTTTTTGAAAAACAGTTTCTTAAGCACGGTTTTATTACCATAGAGATCTTTAGGTTTGAGCTGTGCTGATGGCATGATTTGCCACACTGGTTGACAGTAAAGTTTGTTCGGCATTATAACTATTTTTTATCCTCTTTGGTTTTTTTTTCAGCGATTTAATGATTTGTCAGTCCAGGAACGTGGTTTGAAACAGTCTTTATGATCTTGACATTGGTCATCCATGTCATAATCTTGTTTACATAGATACGTGTGTGGTCATTTGTGGTCTTGAAAAGCATTTTCTTAAGCATTTAGCGGTCTTATCAACAAGGAGATCCCTTAGCTGCGCTTTCCATTCACGCAGGGCTCTAATATCGAGCTCGATCGGCTTGATTTTTCTCATAGCGTATAAGCGCTCGCTAAACAACTCCCATATTAATTGCCATTGTAGCCAAACACAAGGATTTCTTCGCTAACTTTAGGAGAAAAACTCGTGAATCTTATATTTCCTGGATTCGGATAAGCTGCAGGATAACGTCCATTAAGATTGTGACCTCAGAGGTGATGGCAATGGGACGAGGAATGTTACGAGAGAATTGCCAGCACTCGGTAGAAAAACCATTTTGGATTTACTAAAATTTTATTCCATTAATTTTCTCGTTTCCTCTGAGCTCATTACGCTAAAACACACCATGTAATCCGCTCTAAAGATTATCTTCCTATCCTATTTAAACTTATTTACCCTAAAGCTTACCTTAATTAAAATTTGTTGTGCTGGGGCGTGTGAGTTGGGCTGCTTCTTTGCAAAGTACACTGTTTCGGTAAAAACTAAATATTTTCTTTGAAATTCAGGAGATTGTCTAATTTCCATGGCTGTCAAACACTAAGAAAGCCAGCTGATCGTTGTCAGTAGCCGTGTTATATTTTTCAAACTGCCCTCGTAATTAATAAATATCCAAATAATTTCAACAAAAACGGCAAAACGCGCTCGGCTTTAAACACTTGGAGCTGGTTTCCCCCCTTGCTCCCCCAGACACCCCTTGCTACCAACTTGTTTTTGTTAGCGCTCTCTGGCGAGTGATTAAATTAATAATTAATTAGTTTTAATTTATGAATAACGGTTGTAAATAATCATTAATAAAAATTAAAAAAGATTTCTTTAACTCTTCGCTCAGCAGCTAACAAAATGCGAAGCAACATCATTAATTTTTGCATTCCAATTTGTTTTATTTTTTTTCGTATTTTATTTAAATTCAAATTTGTTTTTGAGAGTGAAAGAGAGAGAGCGCAGCTCTCGTTTCGACTTGTTTGCTTAAATATGCTAAAATTTATTGGCCACAATTTGTGCTTTTAGAAATTATTGTTTTGAATCTTTAATGGCTTTTTGTGGGTTACAAAATTTGGTGGCTCTGAAAAGAGCCGTTCTTTGGGCTCTCTGGAGCTGAGCTAGGAATAGTGTCATAGCTGGGTTTGCTGTGGCCACCAGGGGCCTTGGTCCTGTCCGGGTTCAGTTGGCTGGCTGCCTTGTGTGTGTGGCCTTGGCCATGGTCAAGTGCTGGCAGGGACCATCCTTCTCCACGCACTTGGCTCAAATTTAACACAAAATACACAACTCCTGTCGCAGTCGTTTCATAATAATGCCCATCCACAATACTTTTGCTTTCACTTTCTGTACCATTCATCAGGTTGCGTATGCGTTGTGCGCATCAGGCCACGCCCTCATTTGGGTGGTGGGGCACCCAATGAGGCTGATCCTGGGACACCCACCATGCCCGCTGCTGCTGCCGCTGCCGCCAAACCCACCATATCCGCCTCATGCATGGGCTTCTTTTTCAATATGCTCAGATCGTTGACATTTTCCAGAAACGATTTGTGCGCCGAGAAGACCTTAACGCTATCAAAATCCTTTTTCAGCTCCTCAATATCCCGCTTCTGTTTGGCACGACGATTTTGGAACCAGGTGATGACCTGAGCATTGGACAGACCCAGGGAGGCGGCAATTTCATCACGATCGGCAGGCGAGAGATATTTCTGATAGAGAAAACGTTTCTCCAGCTCAAAGATCTGATGATTGGTGAAGGCAGTGCGGGATTTGCGCTTCTTTTTGGGTTGCGGGCGATTGGAGAAAATGTCCAGATGGGATTTGTCTGCAAGAAATAAGTGAAAAGAGAGGAATGGTTAGTATTTTGATTGAATGATGTGATAAAACTTGATTTAAGTACTAAATTATTATTTAATTTTTGATTTAATTCTTTGACAGTGTAAGAGTGTGTCAAGATAGCTATCAACTAACCACAAGCACAGGTAAACGACATATTCTACTCACAGTCGAAGTTTAGAACTTAAATTAAGAAGGAATACTCTTAGTACGAAATTTCGGTCAAAAGTCAGAATTTTTCGTTTGGGAAACTGCCCAGCGGCGCAGAGCTCAACGTGTTCTGTCGAAAATATGCATTACGACTGTCGAAAATGTAAGGCACTACAATCGCTGATTTTCGTTAGAGATATAGTAATCGAAAACAAACAGACTGCAAACATTCTGCATTACAATTTTAAAAATAATGTACGCATTTGTAATGGGAAGTTCGGCTCTGGCTTACACCCCTTATACCTAGTAATGCAGGTTGTCGGCAACCCTTTTACAAAGCGGCCATGCCTATGGCAAAGTAATGCAGATTGTATGGGATTATTTCCTTCATACTGATGGCAAAGTAACGCAAGAGTAACCCATTTTGTAATGGCAATTTGCGCCGCTGGGTGGATAAAACGATTGTTGAAAATGATTTTAAGTACATCAGCAATTTTAGGGCAAAATGATCTAATTTACAAAATTATCTTTAAGGCAGCCTAGTCGTTTCTGTCAAATAGGAGCAACAGCTGACGCAATTTGTTTTCTTATTTTGGACTTCAGACTAAAATATATTTAAAAAATACAAAGAAGTATCCATTCGTAATCGTTTACATAACAAATCGGAAAAATCTAAAATTTTGTGGGATTTTTTACAAAAGGCAACTTTGCGTTAAGAGTGCCCAAAAGTACCTTTCATAATTTTCTTGGAATATTGCTTATTATTTTCTTTTAAATTATGTGTGTCAAGTTCAATCTTTAAGATCATTTCGTCGAAAAACTCAGCGGATGTGAAATTGCCAGAGTTTTTGCCAAGAAATGAGTGCTAAGGTATGAAAATCTACCTCCTTTCGGCATACAATATTCGTCTTACACTAACGAGAATGTCATAATTCATATCATATTACTCTCTTTACACCAGGCCCAAGAGTACCTTCACGCATTAGTTTAGATTTTCTCACCTTAACCATAAATTATACGCCTTCACGAAGTTCAATACTGAATTCTGGGGAAAATACTTGATTTGACTAAAAATATCTCAAGTTTGGTATAAACGAAAGCGTCCCTTTACTTAGTGGAAGAAATTTTTTATAGCAGGGGTGCCCAAACTGAACACACGCCGGGGTGAAATGAAATACTAATGGACTAAATATATTTTAAGCAGTAAGAACTACAATAAATTTCCGCGTATATAGCGAAAAACGCTGAGAGCACACGCCACGTGAGCCGCCTACGCTAAGCCACTTTGTTGTTGCGTTTGAGTTTGCGAGAGACCTCAGAGAGAGAGAGAAGAGAGACATATATGATGTTGTTGTTGCATTTTAGCTAGGAAAGAAAGAGAGGAGAGCAAGCATATGAATTTTTTGTTGCTTTATGAAGGCTTATGGCTATTCTTATGCGTCGAGCAACAACAAATGCGCGACTTGCGGAATTGGCATGGGCGCCACTGCTTTACAGCGCTCCTGTGTTTCTGAGGGCGAAAAGCCGAATAGCTTTTATTATCCGATCTTTATGAAAATTTGAGGGATCGAAGATACTGGGAATATAAATGTGAGTTTCCAATTTCAGATCGATATCTTAAACATTGTGGGAGTTATTCAGTATTTTGTACTGTGTGGGGAGGAAGTGGGCGTGGCAAAAAATTTGAAATAATATGATCTGCGTGCAGTCAATAGGAGTCTATATTTCAAATTTGGTTGGTCTAGCTTTTCTATTCGCTGAGATCTAAGTGTTCATACAGACGGACGGACAGGGCTAAGTCCTCTGCCGTCTTGAAGAAGATAGGCAAAGCCTGCTGATGATAAAACCGGGAGGTTCTTGAAACACCTGTACAGCCGACCATCCTCCTTTGTGGTGTGTGTGTCTGTCTTGATTTAAAAGTTATGAACAAACATAACTTCAGAATATCTAGACTGAACAGTTAGTCGACTCAGTTTCTGTCAGAAATTAGACAGCTGTTTGCTTTCACTTACGCTCTCTGTGTGCATTTCGGATTATGTCCGTCTCGCTCTAACCACTGTGATATCCTATGCGGACAATAAGAATCTCAATGCGGACTATTTTATCTCTAACAGCTTAAATTTGAACTATAATACTCGTTGCTCCATGACGTATTGACCTGCTAAAACGTTAGATGATCCAATCTTGAATCTTGTATTATCAAGCCTTTAAACCGTTGTTTCTTTCAAATTGCTGATTTCCTGAATCCCGCTATACTTTTGCACAAACTTAATATATTCTGTGTACCTTTGGTACAGAGCAGTGGTGCCCAAACTCACATTATCAAGCTTTGCGCTTGTGTGCGTAGCAGCGAGAACAAGCAAACGAAAGCACTCGTCGCTAGGCCATCTTATAGAACACACGTATTCTCTCTCTCTCTATGCGTGTGTCGGCTGCTCCGGAAGAATTATGAGTTCCTATCCCATGGGATAGGCTTTTGACATTTTGGGCACCACTGGTACAGAGTAAAAAAATTTATCAACATATTTTACCCATCGGTTTAAAAGTTATCATACATTGACCTGTTCTCATTTCCGAATCCGATTAATCAGAATTGGTAAGAGTTGTGATTTACAAAAACCATTAAGGAATTATGTCGAATCTTTTTGCCATCCAGAGGATCGATTGAAGGTTATTGATTTTGAAGTTAAAAGTCGAATTATAGCAAGAACATTTAACATGATTTGATCAATAACGAAAATGGGAACAGGCCTGGTAGACAGATTATTCCAAGGCTTGCATGAGTTTCGGGATTCTGGGCTATCAAAATGGGATGATATAGAGTTCAAGATTCTGGCATTAATAAATTTCACTCTCATTGTTCTTCTTAGCGAACATTCTTAATCCAAATATGAAATGTTTTATTGTAACTCTGAGCATTTTTTCATACTTTCGTATTGTTCTTACTTCTTAAAATTCTCAAGTTAATTCTAATCTCTAAAGTGCACGTTTTATGACTTGTAATTCTCTAACTAAATCTATTTAGGAAGTGTCGTATTTTGATACTGAAAATCCATTAATTCTACTCCCCACTTACCACAACTTTGACTGTAATTTGTGCCTGATTCGATGGAACGCTTTGATTTATACATTTTAATAACTTAATTGCTCCTTGCACTTGCTTAGATAATTGTACTCAGTTCAAAGCATATCCATATAATTTCGATTTGATTAATTGCGCGAATTGTGGGCGGTTATTGAGTTGCCTCGTTTAATCACTCTGAGCTTTGACTTTATGCAACACCTGAGCAGGGAGCGTGCATTTGTCTCGTTTGCCGCTTGATTTATAATTTATTATTGACACCAACAAATCAAAGTTTTAAGTGGTTTGGTGGCTTGATTAATGAGCAGTCGCGTTATACTTTGACAACAATAGCCGCTTGCACAACACAATTTCCTGGTAAGCTCCTCAGACTTTGGGCCTTGTCTCAAAGGCAAATTGGTGCCGCGGCGGCATTAAAACGTAGATTTATTCAATACGAATTAAACCGGTTGTCGCCGTTTCACACCCATTTCTATTGCTTGTCAAACAAACTAGCCCAACATTAAAAACTAATTAAACGCTTCAACTGAATTTGAATTTGAATTAAATGCCCTAATGCAAAAGGCATAATTTGACCATTAGTTTATCTCGAGAACTCGTTTTGTAACCCAAAACCCATTAGGCACTTGAGCGGAGCGTACTTGTGTACACCCCTCCTGTTGTTTTTTTTTTTTTTGTTTATCAAAAGGCTCATTAAGTAATTTTTGTGCGTGTGTGTGTGTGTGTGTATGACTTATCTACAAGAGAAAGCAGCCATTTGGGTCCTGGTCTTCTGTGTCAGGTGTCCACTTACAGGGCATAAATTTTATCCTTAGTTAAGGGGCGATTTGTTTTGGTCACATTTGTCAGAGTTTGGGATACCCTAAGCAATATGTTCAAATATGGAAAGAAATTCGAGTGAGGAGAGCATTTCTAAGGAAAGTGTAGCAACAGTTGCAGTCAAGGGATTTATGTTTTAATAATGTGGCAAGTGTAATACTGGGAAATACATTCAAAAGATGGCAAAAGATAGACTGACGACAGTTTGTCTGGCAAACTAAATGGAGATTTTACAAGATTTATTACCATAATATAGAAAGAAGGTTTTGGTTAGCAAAATTTGGCTCAAACGGGAAGAATATTGAAATCGTTTTTCAAAGATCTGTTCAAAATTAATTGACTTGTAATTTTTATTAAAAAAATACTTGTAAACACACAACCTAGCGTTCAGAATATCCTAAAACTAAGTCGTGAAAAATTCAAATCAAATCTAATTCGATGTCAAGCTTGTTAGAACAAAGCTCTTTTAAGGACATTCGATACGGGGACACAACCTAGAAAAATTTTTTCTTTGTGTAGGACTCTTTTGGGTATCCATTTGCCTTTCCAAAGTCAGCCACTTTTGCCTTTTACCATTTTTCCCAAGCTTTGAGTACTGAGTATAAGGTATGTACTTAGTATGGAATACTGTGAATCCGGTTCTGAGATTCGAGTACTCAGTATCTAGTACCAATTACACAGCTTTGAGTACTAAGTCTCAAGTATCGAGTACATAGAATTAAATACTGAGTATCGAGTACTAAATTTCGAATACTGAGAGTCGGGTACTGTGTATCAGGTACTGAGTATCAAGTTCCAATTATAGAGTTTTGGGTTCTGAGTATCAAGTGTTCAGTATCGAGTACTGAGTATGGAATACTAAGAATCGGTTACTGAGAATCAAGTACTAAGTATCGAGTATGGTGTATCAAGTACCGATTAATGAGCTGTGAGTTCTGAGTATCAGGTATATAGAATTCAATACTGAGTATTGAGTACTTGGAATCGAAGAACTATGAATCGAGTACTGAGTATCAAGTACCGATTATAGTGTTTTGAGTACTGAGAATCAAACGTCAAGTATCGAGTACTGAGTATGGAATAATGAGAATCGGTTACTGAGAATAAAGTACTAAGTATCGAGTTCTATGTATCAAGTACCAAATACAGAGCTTTGAGTACTAAGTCTGAAGTATCGAGTACATAGAATTGAACTCTGAGTATCGAATACTTATTATCGAATACTGAGAATAGATTACTGTGTATTAAGTTCTAACTATCAAGTACCGATTATAGAGTTTTGAGTACTGGGTATCAAGCGTTGACTATCGAGTACTGAGAATGGAATACTGAGTATACAGTATATAGAATAGAGCACTGAGTGTCGAAAACTGAGTATCGAGTACTAGGTATTGACTGTGTATCAGGTACTTAGTATCAAGTACCGATTATAGAGTTTTAAGTACTGAGTATCAAGCGTTGAGTATCGATTACTGAGTATGGAATACTGACAATCGGGTACTGAAAACTAAGTACTCAGTATCGAGTTCTGTGAATCAAGCACAAATTAAAAAGCGGTGAGTTCTGCATATCAAGTATCGAGTACATAGAATTGAATACTGAGTATCGAGTACTTAGTATCGAATACTGAGAATCGGCTACTGAGTATTAAGTTCTAACTATCAAGTACCGATTATAGAGTTTTGAGTACTGAGTATCAAGCGTTGAGTATCGAGTACTGAGTATGGAATACTGAGTATACAGTATAAAGAATTGAGAACTGAGTGTTGAAAACTGAGTATCGAGTACTAGGTATTGAATACACAGTATTGGGTACTGAGTTTCGAGTACTGAGTATCGAGAACATCTTCTTGACGCAAGATTGTTAAATTCTGTACTCTCTAAATTTGCTTGCTATCTGAATTCAGTAACTTTTACTTACTTCCTCGTCCAGCAAATCAAATTGAGATCTTTGCTTGATTTCAAGCACGAATTTCTTAAAAATTAATTTTAAATTATTCGATCTACTTTTTAGTTTGTGTTCAGAACCAGTTGGTCTCCCTGCTTTAAGGTCTGTTTTTAGACGACAGCACACAAATGTAAAATCGTGGGTCTGTCCAAAAATTCGACCTGTGTTTTAAGAATATTGTAGAAAAGGCAGCAGCAGCACAGCAGCATTTTAAGAAACCAGATATTGTAAATACTCAAGAAAAGTTGATGAAATGATCCATCCAAGCTGAACTTATTCTTTTGATGACAAACTAGCTTTTCGGTTGTGCCTTCCTCCTTTAACACGGTCTAAAAAACAATTTTTAATACCTTTTCAACTCAAAATAGAAAAAACTACAACTGAAGCTTAACTAAGTTAGAAACAAACCTTTTTTCTGAGTGTATTTGAGTACTTGTTGCACTCATATCACTACTCCTGACGCTTCTTAAGATGGATTATATTTCATTAAAAAAGATTCAGTTTAAGCCTGAGGATGAATTAGTGCTTTGGCTTGCAAAACTGCTATTAGTTAAGCTAGAAATTGTTCACCGAAAGTTTCAAGCCAAAATAAAAAAGGAAACGATTTGTGCTTATGACAGAGCATTATTTGCTGTACACTTCCCCCTACTCGACTTTCAGTGTGAGTGAAATTAATGTGCTCTCCCCATAACTTTCATAGTTCACAGTTCGACAACAACAGCTATCCCAACATTTTCATCTGCCTACTCCCCCTCCCTCTTCCTCTCTGTCTCTTCTCCTCCTGCTGATTGATAAACGACCACCAGGGCGACATAGTCAAATCGAAAACTGTTGACTGCAGTCGTAAATATTTCGTTGGGTTATACAATCTCTGATAAATAATAATGTTTGGTGTATTGTACTACTTAAATGCTAAACGATAGATGCGACAGCTGGCTTATACAACACCGCGAAGGCAGCGATCGTTTCGGTGTCGCTAATAGCTCGGTTTGTGTATATATTTTAAAACATGTTTACGACTATCAGCCAAAGTTAAGGTAAGTTGGCCATTAGTTTTGAGTAGCAGCAAATGGAAATGGCATGTTAATTGCGCGAAAAAACAACAAAACGAAATGAAATTCGATTAGGTAATGCAACTCTAAGCCAAGTTGGCCGCCGGCTAATTGTTGCTAATCGTTGCAGAATCGGCATATATACTTTTTGTATACTAATATAGACAGCGTTGAAGCTTTTAAACATTAATTGCCATGAAATCACCAAATCACAAAATGTACTGAGGGGGAGTTGTGTGTGTGTGTGTGTGGGGGCTGACGCCCACTTACAGTGAAGAAATACAGGGAAAAAGTGTACGATTTTAATAAGAGAACAAATCAAAACCAAAACCTAATTTTCTTCAAAAAAATTGAAAAAAAAAATATAATTTTATTTATGCACGCAAAAAATAGGAGAATTATCCTATGCCTGAGATTGAGAGAGACCACTGAAGTGATACAGATGGAATATGGTGAAACATATCAGAACCTCCCACGAAGCACAATCCTCCCCCTGCTTAAGACCTGTAATGGTTGTTCCTGGCGTATTGAACCGAAACCCGAACCACTTAAGGAAATTATCCAACTAACTCTCAACATCAGTAACAACTGCTATACGAGAACACATTTTCTTTTACAGGTATGCACCCTTTTGTCTGATAGCCAAATTTTAAATGTCACTTTTTAGGTAAGTCTACATGGTCTTCACATGAAAATTTGGTATTCTGGTTTGGAAATCTGGTTGGTATTCTGGTTTAAAATCGTTATGTCGTTATGCACCTTCATGAAACCAAGGTTAATTTCAGAAATGACATCTTAATCGAGATTGTAGTTGGATCTAAATAGCATCAAAGCATTTAGACCCCGGCGAGATATCATTATTAATTCTACTCCTGTACTGCTCGTTAAAACCTTTGATAATTATAAAGGACCGGGAACTATTGTAAATTTTCTTTCCCACTGTTTTTCTACTTTTTTCTACCTTGCTCTGCTATATTTTTTGTTATAGAAACGTATTTTTAATGAAAATATCAGATTATAGTTAATGTTGCAAATTTCCGACTAACTTGGTTATGGACTGTTTTCCTGTGATAATTCAAACAAATTATTGTTGTGCAGATTTCATAAAAATTTTATATAGATAAAGACACATTGTATCTCGGATCAAGAAATATAGAACATAGGTAAGAATCATTCTCGAACAGACTAGGTTCTCTAAACTTTAACTTTAAATATGGAAAGATGAGAAGGGTAAAGATTTTGGTTAGCTGCACTCACTCTTCCTCGTTCGTTCTCTTTCCTTTGTGCCTGTCAGCAACAGTTCGGCGCAATGTATGTATGTAAAATGTTTATTGTCCATTAGAGTGTCCCAAAACATATGGAAATATTTTTTTTCGCGAAATCTAATACGCATACCCTCTATTGTTATTCTGTTTGACCTTATTGACTCATAAAATAAATATTATTGAGATTGGACAATGATAACTCGTCCCGACTTGATGCCAAACTTTTACATAAATATTTGTTCACTACACAGAACAACACTAAAAAAGCCCCAGCATAAGACACTTATATTTTGATGAAAGGGTCCCCTGTAAGCATCACCTTATATCCAGTTTTTTAAATGAAGCTTCGGTTCGCGTTTTATGGGTACATTTGTACTTGCAACACACAACGACAACAATTTGAAATAAGTTTTTAATGCTTTAAGATAAAATTCTCAAAAATTCAGAAAATGTGGACTGAGTCATTGGGAACGCAAAACTAAAAATTCACCGCACTCGTGCAATCGGTCAAGGTACCTTCAGAAGAGGTTAAACCTTCGTTCTTGAATATCTTTAAAAGCGCACAGTAGATTTTTATTAAAATCGGATTAAGTATGGGCTTATTGCATGTCCCTAAGAGATGGTATGCCACAGCAAAAAAATCGCGATAAGGAGTACCATGTATAGACTCACGCACAAATCTATTCATATAATTCTAAAATAGTAAGATTAGCGTTTTCAGTATTGTCAACGAAGCCTTGGTTCGCGGTTTATAGTCATGTTTACACCAGCAATTGCCTTTGAACAACATAGACCATTTGGGTATTACAAGCTTCCGAAAAATTTTGAAATTAATGTTATGAGTAAAAGTAAAATTTTAATTAGAATTGTCTTTGGTTGACAAACAGACAAGATGGCCTGAGCTGATGTATTTAAATGATATGATCTGTTTTCTTGCTGCTAATGAAGCACTTTTAAAATTTATTACTTAATTATGATTAGGCTGGATCAGAATTTAAAGTGGGTGGTGCATCTTCATATTATATTGATTTTGCTATAACCAAATGACAAGTAAACAAAAGCACAGCCTTAGTGAGCAAGTCGGCACGGGTTACCATGGTCCCACCTTCTTAAAATTTTACTTTACTGTTTTGACTTAAAAGTAAAAAAAATTAGAGGGTATGCGTAAAAAAATAACGACTTTGATTTTTTGGGACACCCTATTGTCCATACATCACATAAATAGGGTGCAAGTGAGTGAATGGGAAGAGAGCATGAATGAGTGTGAATGGGTGATTTGTATGAATATTATTGCTTTATCCTTTTTTATACCCGTTACTCGTAGAGTAAAAAGGGTATACTAAAGTCGTGCAAATGTATGTAACAGGCAGAAGGAATCATTTCCGACCATATAAAGTATATATATTCTTGATCAGCATCAACAGCCGAGTCGATTTAGCCTTGTCCGTCTGTCCGTCCGTCCGTCTGTCCGTCTGTCTGTATGAACACCTAGATCTCAGAGATGGTAAGAGATAGAGGTTTGACATGTATGGGACAAATGCTTCTTTTATCTGCACGCAGATCAAGTTTGTTTCAAATTTTGGCCACGCCCCCTCCCGCCCCCGCAATTTGGAAAAAGTTATATCTCCACAGTTTTAAAGATAGAGGACTCGTAACTTAGAGATAGTTAGTAATTAGCAAAATGAATCGATTTGCCGAAGAAATGATAAATATCGGATGAACGGTTCTCAAGTTATGAGCAAAAAAGTGAACCAAGCCCTCCCCCTAAAAAAAATGTTGCCTACTTTTTGGATGGTCACTAGAACGCGGGAACACTGTTAAACATGTTTTTTCATGAGTAACGGGTATATCGAAGTCGGATAGAGCCGACTTTAACTTACGCTCTCGTTTAAGTATTAGTTTGAGTGCGCATAAGTGTAAATGTGAAGTGAAAGGGGTCTACTTGTTTACCAGCCATGACAGTACTTTTACAGACTTCTTCAACAATATCTGACATAGGAAATTGTCACGATTTTGATAAATATGTAAAAAAAATCAACTGAGGATCAATTCGTGGAGAGTTCGTGAAACGGGAATGTTGGTGGGATAAGGCTGACCGTGTACGTACTCTTCCGGAGCGCTCGAACGAAAACATTCCATTAAATGACATGAACCAACCTATCCAATACATGTTCAACCTTTGAAACACTGCCAAGTTAGCAGTGGTGGTCATTTGACCGAAATTGTTTTTCATAAATAAATGACATGAACCAACCTTTCCAATAAATGTTTAATCTTTGAAAAATATCGAGCGTTTTTATAGCAATATTAGATTCCAATTTTTAAATGGACCACCCTGTATCATATGAGTATTTGGAGTATCGAAATGGCCTTTTTCTCAATAGTATCATCATGGTATGACCAATTACATATATTTAGGAGGAATTAATATCTTTATGAAATCGAAATATTAATATTATTAAATGGAATTTGTTAATGGGTCTGATCCTTTTTATTTTTCTTGTGTTCTATTGGTCCACCCTATTGTTTATGGTTTAAGAAGAGAAGGGATTACCCTACTTTTGTCAATGAATGTGCTTGAGTCGATTTTTATCATTTCCTGGGCTAAGTAAACGAGTAATTCCAGTTGAAAACATATACAAAAAGGCTTGATTTTGGCTTAGTAAAAGTTTTGTTTCTCGATGGCTTAGAAAATGCTTATTTCTGAACTAATTTGAGTACATTTAGCAAATCTTTTAATAAAACTAATCATATTTATTATGAAATTTGGGATTCTGAAAAGCGCTTAAGGTTCGATTCGCGATGGCTTATAGAACGATTAAAATATTTTTCTAAATAATTTTTTTAAATTTCACCCCCTGGACTTTGTACAGGGTATCCAAAACCACATTCAATCTTATTAAGAAGAAAATCAACTGAAATTATTGCTTTCATTCAAAAAATTGTGCTCCCTGTGTACAGAAACCACATGTTCAATTGGTTTCATCACAATTTGGTTGATCTGAACAGCTTGTTTTGTGAGTATTTTTTTTTTGTATGGCGCATGCGGCCAATTAATTAAAAACCCAAACTGATTCGAGAATCGTTCGATTGTTTATTTCAATTAAACGAAATTCGAATTTTTAATTTCCGAAAATTTTGTACTTCAATTAAGAAATTGAGACATTTAGTTAAATTTATTTATGACTTGAACTCACCTTGCGACTCATCAAAATCTTTGGTGGTCATCTGGAATAAGGCATCCAGTGGTGTGCCATTGGCCTTGGCCTTGGCCGCAGCCGCCGCACTGGCGGAGGCTGTTCCTCCTGCTCCGGCTGGCTGTCCAGTCTGTGCTGGACTTGTGGCATTGGCGGAATTGTTGGACTGTGCTCCATTGGCAGCCACAGCAGCGGCGGCGGCAACTGCGGCTGAATCGCGTGCAATCTCCGGCGAGCAGCAGTCACTGGCCGCCGAGCTGGAACGATCGGAGCCACTCTCCGAGGGTATAATGTCCATGCCCATGTGACGTAGTAGCTGGGCCTGGGCATTGAAGTGCTCTTGGAGCTGGCGATGATAGTCCAGAGCCAGGCGCTGCTCATAGTGCAGCAGGGCGGAGGGAATGAAGGGTCTGACGGGCATGGGTCCCAGCAGATGATCCCAGGGACGCACTATCTGTGCACCCGGCAGCAACATGGCCGCCGCAGCGGGATGCACCTCCAGGGGTTCGGTGCGTGGCTGCAGCAGACCCGCAGCGGGGCGTGCGGCGGGTGGCGCCAGCAAACCCGTGGACGTGGGTGGTGGTGAGGCCGAGCCGGAACGCGGCTTCTCCGAGTGTCCCAATATGTCGGCTATGGAGAAGCTTTTGACACCCTCAATCGCGGACTTGGTGTGGGTTTGGGTCTGGGCCGGAGCTGGAGCTGGAGCTGGCGGACTGGGCGTGTGCTCTCGCGGCTCGGAGGAGGAGGAGGACATGCGCAGACGTTTCAATGGCTGGAAGTAATCCTCCGGCAAAGTGCCGACGGCACCGCGGGTGAGTCCCGCCGCAGCGGCCGCTGCAGCCGCATGGTGTTGCATCAGCAGCTGTTGCTGCTGGAGCAGATCTATGGTGCTGCCACGCGGATGGTGCAGGTGATGGTGCGCATGGGGCTGGGCCGTGGGCAGTGGACTGGGTGCTCCACCGACGGAGATCTCGGACTCGGCAGGGCTGGCCGGACGCATGGTGGGCGGACAGAGCATTTAACGGGGGGAACTTGTCACTTGGGTATCAATCAGAGCACTAAACAGGCGCTTCGCAGTTGCTTCTTGTTTCACTTAACTCGAGCCTCAATCCGCTGACGGAAGGCGCGCGCAGTTGCAACAACAATAACGAGGCAGACGATAAACGGCGACGACACTGATCCAATAGGAGGACCTCTCAACTCGACGCTTCACAGTCAACTGTTCGAAACTAGATTGAAGATTGGTTTGCTAACTAGACACGTCGATATTTCTTCAGTTCTTTTGCTGCCCTCTGCTCTCCGCTCTCTGCCGTCTCTTTAACATCGTTTGCTCTCTCGCAATCAAATCATAACTGCAAAACAAGGCAGCGTCGACGCCGGCGTCGTGGTGGTTCGCTCTCTGCCAGAGCCAACCAGTTTTCTGTCTGCGTCGGACAGAGATGGCAGCTGTCATCTGCCCTCTCTCTCTCGCAGCGTCAGCACCAATCGGCTACAGCAACAAAAAATAGCAATGGTGGCGTATACGTAACGGTAATTATGGCGTTCATCAAGCGGCCCGCGCAAGAGCGAGACGGTTGCTGGAGTGTGCGAGTGGGAGAGACAACAATCCTCAGCGTGTAACGAGACTGTATTTAGTATTTCAGCCGCTCCAAAGTTTTCACAACTTCCACCAAAGTCGGCAGCGACCGAGGCAGAGGAGGCATGGGCCGCCATCCCTTCCTTACCTTTTTAAATGGCGATGACCCGCACCCGGTCGTGCCTCCAGCGGTGGCGGGCCGCGTTTAATTGTCAAGCGTTTGCAATTAATTTGCTGTAAGAAAAACGAACAATTAATTTGGGGGAAACACAAAACCATGCCCGGTTTTTTTGTGGAAAACGCATAACAATGTGCATAAATTTGTAGACATTTTTCGAAATTAATTGAGGTCTGGGAATGAAGCCAGTTTTGCGTAGAAAGAGGAGCCCTCTTTAGCCAGCTGGAAATAAATGGTTGCTCTCATCAGATACACAACTTTCTGTTTTCTTTTTCTTTTTTGGGAACTATTCAACGAGCAAACTGTTTAAGATTAAGTTAAGATGAAGCCACAGTCTTTTTTTCTTGGTTATTTATGTATTTATTTGGGAGGACGCGGAGTTAGATGTTAAAAATTTCAATTTTGGAACCAAAACCCGCCGGAAGTTTTCAACAAACTTATTTATGCTATGTGTTTAGTACTATGAACTATTTAGCTTATAATATTATGTAAACGAATTAACGAATGATATTTAAAACACAGATTTTATTTAAGAAAGAACGTTACTTGATTAATTTGATTCCAAAAATTGTTCAATTTTATTAAGGGCATTAAAGAAAGTAACGGGAACTGATGATTGTTGATCTAACCCATTATATACTGTCCGGAGAGGCTATCGCATTTTACATTTGGTTATTAAGATATTACCACCCTCATCCTTCACTGTTTTCGTCAAGGTCTGGAATAACTGTCACAACAAATTTTCAAAGTGTTCCTCCTAAAAACAAAAAAATCATAAGCAATTTCGGTCTCTCACTGATTTTAATTTTTATTTTTGTTTTATTTGTGTTTTCTGTTAACCGAAAAAAGGTTGAGAGAAAAATTTAACTGTTGTTCAATAACACTTAAAAAATAATATATGTTCAAAGTGTTTTTTGATAACAGTTATATTATAACAGAAAAACGAAAGTAAATAAAGATAAGTGTTACTTCTCTATTAGCTGTGTAATGATAATTTACTTTGTAGATATGATTAGGAACAATGTTTTATACCAGCGGTGGTCACGAAATTTAAGTTTGGGAGCAGTACAACAACAAAAACAGTAAAAAACCAACCTTATCAGATAAAATCATATGTTTTAATTTGCAAACATCTGCTTCATTGCCAAGCCGGTCTCGATCGCGCACACTGTACCTGTTGCGCCCAGCTGCAACATGAATTGAATTTTCATGAATTTTGTTCTTTCAACTTACTATTATGTAAGGCAATTACACTTGTTGTGACGTATGCTTGCGCGTGTCGGCGCCGCAAAGCGAGACAATTTTCTTAAACTTCAGAATGACGCCTGTTGCCAAAAAAATAGCTCTTAGATCAGTGGAAACATGGTCATCCATGGTGTATATCGCGGTTTAGTATTGTCGTAATCATATTTTTGTAGTTATGTGATGTCATTTGTGGTCTTGAAAAGCATTTTTTAAGTGTTATGTGGTTTTATTCCCATGGTCCATGGAGGTCTCTTATCATGGAATTGAGCTTATGCATTGATCCTTGCATGATTTCCTCTTGGTTGAGAGTAGAGTTTATTTGGCATTATTACAATTTTTGATCTTCTTTGGTATTTTTCAGCGATAAAAAGATTAGTCATACGCAGAAAGTAGTTTGAAAAAATCTTTATGATTTTGACTATATTCTTTACCATTGGTCATCCATGGTATTTATCGCGGTCGAGTATTGTCACTATCACGGCTATGTAGTTATTTCTGTGTGAATTCGCATTTCTTCGGGGTGTGAGCGCCATTTTTTGATTACTGTTAAATGCATTCGCATTGTTGATTGAGTGTGGTCATTTGAGGTTTTAAAAAGCAGTTTCTTAGGCACTTGTATTACCATGAAGATCCTGTAGCTGTGAACTGCGATTTCACATTGATCCTTATATGATTTTCCAGCCCTTTCCACCCACAAGGTCAAACTTCCTTTACAAATTTCTTGTAACGACTCTGGCGAGCACTAAGCTATAACCGCGGCAAGAAAATACTTTTCAGAATTAAAGTTTTCGGTTTTTAATTTTATGCCCTTATCGCTGTAAATGAAATTTAGTGTTGAAAATGTCCGATCCAAAGACTTTGACTAAAAAGACACTTATATTTTTCTCACAATAATAAGTGTTATTGAAAAACACATAACAGAAAAAAAATGAAAATATGTGTTTCTCACTGAGATAAACACTTACACTCGAAAAATAAGTCACTTTCACTGAGCGAAACACTTATACTCAAAAAATAAATCACTCTATCTGTTTGAGACATATTTCAAAGTGTCTAAAAATAACAGGGTTATTTTACAACACTTTCATTTTGAGTGAGATATTCCGGACCTCTGGTTTTCGTCCATTTCATTTTAGAAAATTATAATAGTCCCATGAAATCTTCATCCGTCATGATACTTTCTAATTGAAACAAAAAAATTTTTCACTAACGACATACAGCTATATGTAGTCATCCGATTTGGATCAGAACTTGACAGAATTATGTGGAGCATATATATAATCAGTAACGAGTTTGGGAGCGATAGCATGAAAACAAAAAGTTTTTCATACTAAAACTTTTTCCGACCTATCTTTTGTATGGCAGCTATACTATATAGTTGCCCGATTTGAATAAACTTGCTGAAATTATGTGAAAAACATAAAGAACTCATAAATACGAGGGTTGGGAGACGATGGCATTGAAAACAAAAAGTTTTTCTCACTAAAACTACTTTTTCAACCGATCGTTCCTATGGCAGCTATATCTTATAGTCATCCGATCTGGCCGGTTCCGACAAATGTGCAGCGTATTTATACCAAAAGACTTCGTGCAAAGTTTGGTTGAGATAGCTTTCAAACTGACGGAGGAGATAGCATAGAAACAGACGGACAGACGGACGGACGGACGGACGGACGGACGGACGGACAGACAGACGGACATGGCTATATCAACTCAGCTCGTCACGCTGATCAAGAATATATATACTTTATGTGGTCGGAGATGCTTCCTTCTGTGCGTTACAAACATCCTGACAATTTTAATATACCCTCTCCAAGGGTATAAAAACAGATTTTCTAAAGCAATTCTTAATTATGTTAGACGAAACTTTAGTGTCCCAAATGCAAGACACACGTTTTATGAAGTCGAGAAGGCTAATTTTTGGAACGGACTCTTTTTTTTTCGACGCACGTCAACATCTCACCCACAATTTCATTTCTGCTGCGGACAGAAATTTTTTTGTTTGTCTTTTTCAATTTTTATTCAATTTCTTATACCCTTGCAAAGGGTATTATAATTTTGCCCAGAAGTTTGCAACGCATATAAATATTCATTTCCGACCCTATAAACTATATATATTCTTGATCAGGGTGACGAGCTGAGTCGATTGAGCTTTGTCCGTCTGTCTGTCCGTCTGTCTGTCCGTCTGTCTGACCGTCTGTCTGTCTGTTTCTACGCAAACTAGTCCCTCAGTTTTGAAGCTATCGAGCTGAAACTTTGCACAGAGTCTTCTTTTTACTGCACACTGCTAATATGTCGGAACCGACCGGATCGGATGACTATATCTTATAGCTGCCATAGGAACTATCGGTCGAAAGTGGGTTTTATTTAGAAAAATTGTTTGTTTTAATGCTGGCGTTCTTAAACTCTGATTTATTAAAACATTTGCAAGGGTATAAAAACTTCGGCAAAGACGAAGTTAGCTTGGGCCTTTTCGTTTTTATTTATTTTTAGTTTTATTTATTGTAATTTCGGAATGTGCAGGCTTTATTCAAATTAAAAAAAAAATATGATTAAGCTTTTCGTCAATATCAAATAAATAATAAAAAAATAAATGTTTGAACTTCTTAACCCAAGGATATAAGGAAATTTGCTATTAAAGTCTCCCTTAGACTGTGAAATATGAAGAGTTAGTTGCTTTGGTTGTTGTTTAAAAGTGGTTTTAAATGCCGGGCAGACTGAGAGATAGGAAAAATATTTGATTCGTCGAATAATTTTTAATGACAAGGGGTTTTTCAAATAACCACACAAAACATAAAAAGTATCTAGCTTATGGCCGTAGAAAAAGGCAATATTTCAAAATTTGAACAAATTTTATTTTTACCGGCAAATTTAAGAACCCAGACCGGAAATATGAAATATTTTTAATCGTGCGAAAGATTTTAAAATCATCTATCCACAACTGCTGCAAACATAAAAAATAGAGGAAAGCTAACTTCGGCTCGACCGAAGTTTATATACCCTTGGAGCATGTTATATGTCTGCCAGTTTTTTTATTTGGCAGCTATACGATATATTCATCCGATTTTGATCAAAACTCTATAAAATTGTGTTGAGACAGATAATATTTATAACTGAAACGCTACCATTGAAAACAAAAAAGTTTTTCTCACTAAGACTATTTTAACGACCGATTATTCCTATGTCATCTATATGCTATAGTCATCCGATTTGGATTAGACTTGACAGAATTATGTGTTAGCATATCATATTGATCAGTAACGAGTTTGGGAGCGATAGCATTGAAAACAAAAAAGTTTTTCTCACTAGAACTACTTTTTCAACCGATCGTTCCTATGGCAGCTATATGCTATAGTCATCCGATCCGGACGGTTCCGACAAATGTGCAGCGTATTTATACCAAAAGACTTCGTGCAAAGTTTGGTTGAGATAGCTTTAAAACTGACGGAGGAGATAGCATAAAAACAGACGGACGGACGGACAGACGGACATGGCTATATCAACTCAGTTCGTCACGCTGATAAGAATATATATACTTTTTGTGGTCGGAGATGCTTCCTTCTATGCGTTACAAACATCCGGACAATTTTAATATACCCTCTCCAAGGGTATAAAAACACGGATAAGTCAAAATAGTTGTTAATAAAGCTGTTGAAGATGTCGCTTTTATTTTTACTAACATATAAAGTGGTTCAAAGGTTTCATAAGCCAGAACAGAATTCGATTCCGCTGGCACAAACAAAAAAACGCTTCGTAAAAAAAAAATTGGTTGTTATTTCAAAAATTATTTTGTAAAAATGTGAGAATGCAGAACGTATCTTAATACACTAAACATTGGTACAAAAATAATGTTAAGCCATTATTTTGACATCTCTTAGTTAAAGAACGCATTAACTTTTAAACAAATCGGATAAATCTATCGAATTTTGAAAATCGAATTGAAGCAAATGAAATTAAGTAAAAACCGGAATAGGCCTGTAAGAGCCTGTACCATCGTACATAGGCAGTATACAATGTGAGAAAAATTATCGAAAGTATCCCAAAAGCGTCATATAAATGAATAATTTTCAACTCAAATCCCATTTCGTCAATAAGTTTCTTGGTTTTTAAAAATTACATCGAAAATTATTAATTTTTCTTGTTTCAAGTAACAGTTTAATCACAATGGCGACATGAGCACTGGCTGATGATATCTGAAGTTGTGGAGTCTGAAAAGTCCTGCTGCGGCAGTAAAAACTTGCAGAGAGATCAGAAACTCAGTTTTTTCAATCCCACTCATCAGCGCTGCCGATTTTGAAGATGTCTCGTTGCCTCTATCATTCATAAGCTTTTCTTATGCTCCAATAATGT
The DNA here is from genome assembly GCA_018904235.1 of Lordiphosa stackelbergi. NCBI lineage: Eukaryota > Metazoa > Arthropoda > Insecta > Diptera > Drosophilidae > Lordiphosa > Lordiphosa stackelbergi. Next base: position 6,149 of record JAEIFU010000232.1, on the reverse strand, counting down.
AAAGCAGCAACTCAGCAAATGTGTACACTAGACTGAACGTCCCTTATATGAAAAATATTTTTTTTGGAAATGTTCTGTTCCTCAATGCGCAAAAAATTCGTAATTATTTCTAGTTACCATGACAAAAAACCAAAATTCGAAATATTAAGGTTTAATACTGGCGCCGTGGGTTTAAAGTTGTTAAATGAAATTTAATTTTCCCCTTTTTCATTTTACTTTTTCATAAAAGCAACCTTTGAGATGCCAGACGTTGTTCTTGAACTTAAAAACGGTTTCTGTGCCGGGAACAATCAGTGCTGTACCTGAGTTAATACTGCAGGATCGGCATGTGACATAAAGTGAAATGAAGTGGTCCTTGGGCGTAAGCATTTTTCACCCGGACATTACATGCTTCGCAAGCTTTGTTCGCGTGGAACTCTGCGTATTTTGCCAATTGCCCAAAAATAAAATAAAGTGTTGAGCAAATTTAATCGCTATGCTTTTAAATTTTTAAGACGAACACCAAACCAAAAACTGTCATATACGAGTCGACATTACGAGTCATTCCACAAAATTTGTTCGGTGGCGAAAAACTTTAATACAAATGGTAGGCCAAATAATTAAAAATAAATCAAAAAAAGTATATCTTATAAGTGTTTATTCAAATTTATTCATTATAGTAGTTATTTTTCTAGGATAGCATTGTCTGTGCTCTTCGATGCGTTGAAGATGCAGCATCGAGTTTTGTAAAGCTATTGCTATTGAAGTCCTCAGCTAGTTTCACGCCTCTTTCTCCGGCATCATTCACAACTTTGAGGCTTTTCAGTACATAAACAGTCCATAAAATGCCTTTGTCTGTTGCAGTACAACTCTTTATAGCGACATTTTTTCTTTGAGCCACATATTGGTCATTAAGTCTTCTTAAGCTTCTGCACACATGTGTTTCCTAGTTACATGGTAAGCCCGAATAATTTCAATACACCATCAACTTGTGCGCTTTGGACAGTGCCTTAAGTCCCGCCAAAACATCTTTTCTCTATGGTAGTTTTGCTGAATCCAGTAGTGGTCGCAACGCGCCAATCAACTAAATGGTATTCGAGTCCTCTATCCTGAATTTGGCTTTGCATAAAATATTTTCAACGAGTGCGTAAGTTAAAGTCGGCTCTAACCGACTTCGATATACCCGTTACTCATGAAAAAACATGTTTAACAGTGTTCGTGCGTTCCTTAGGGTGACCATCCGAAAAGTATGCAACATTTTTTTAGGGTGGGAGTAATGGCAGCGGGGGGGCTTGGTTCGCTTTTTTGCTCATAACTTGTGAACCGTTTATCCGATCTTTATCATTTCTTCGGCAAATTTATTTTGCTAATTACTAACTATCTCTAAAAGTACAAATCGTCTATCTTCAAAACTGTGGGAGATATAACGTTTTTTCCAAATTGCGGGGGCGGGAGGGGACGTGGCCAAAATTTGAAACAAACTTGATCTGCGTGCAGACAAAAGAAGCATTTGTCCGATACATGTCAAACCTCTATCTTTTACCATCTCTGAGATCGACGCGTTCATACAGACAGACGACGGACGGACAGACGGACGGACGGACGGACGGACGGACAGACGGACAGACGGACATGACTAAATCGACTCGGCTGTTGATGCTGAATATATATCAATATATCAAGAATATATATACTTTATAGGGTCGGAAATGTTTCCTTCTCCCTGTTACATACTTTTGCACAACTTCATGATCCCCTTTACCCATTTAAACCTTCGGTGCGGTATTAAACCTAGATATTATTAATTTGCTTCCCTAAGGAACAGAACATTTCAAATAAAATAATGTCAATATGATTCTCTAGAAAGTATATTTAACTATACAATATAGTACAAAGTAAAGTTTCACAAACTTTTCACTGCTGTGGAACAATCTAAATATTTTCGCCTTTTCGAATCTTTGATTACTGAAAAAAAAATGTTTGGACTCTCTAATAAACCCTGGAAATTACTGCCCATAGTTATAAGCAATCAGACGGTCCCGGCTTGAGTTATAGCTCGAGTTATGTTACGCCAAGTGTGATGAAATGCAAAACTCGACCTGTCTTAAAACCCCCCTGCTATGTGCTGTGTAATTACAAGCACTTTTGTATTAGATTTTTTGCAAAAATTTAATAATAACGTTTAATGAAAAATAGTTTAACAATCATTTAGCCAATTAAGCTAAGCTTAGTCCAAGACATTCCCCCTAATTTTAGGTCAAATCAACACACCCAAAAACGGCGTGTAAATTTATAATTAATATCTATCTATAGCTGGTAATATCATTTTCGATATGCTACCAAACGGTAAGCCACAATTTCATATCTACCACAGAAATCAACCGAAGCAACATCAAGTGGAAGTGACAGCCATGTGTCAATGCTGCGTGGGTTGCTGGCTGGCAATGTGACTATGTGGCATATGCTCGTCGCTCTTATGTACATACATACATATATGCAAATGCGCCTTGGGGTGAGAAATACCAAAATCCGTGGAAGCTGTGACTATGAGTCTCAGCTGCCGTTGAAAGCTTGCTAATTGACAATTACAGTGGAGTTGATTCAGTTGTTGTTGTGATTTTATGGCCCTGGTTGTGAGGCCCGAGGGCAAATCGAATTGTGTTGATCTGACGATAAGCGACAGTATCTAAATTATAGAAAATTGAACAGGCGGTCCACTGTTTCCGCTAGCTTCAGCTGCTGCTGGTCAGCAGCTGCCCCGGTTTCCCTACGATAAATCAATGAAATCGTTGTCTCATTTGAATATTAATGAACCCTTTCCACAGCACTTTCACCGCAGGACCAGCGTGTGAATGGAGGAGCCACACACAGCCACACCGACTCAGGTGGAAGGTGTAAATTGACTTTCCCTAAAAGGATTCTGTTAAATTGGCTTTGCTCAAGGACTTGGCATAATTAACACCGCAGGTTTTCCCACGCCGCGGCGTGTGTGTGTATCTAATAGATACACTAATAGCCGCCCAGAAGAAAGAAGTAAGAAATTAGAATTGGATAGGAAGAGATGAAATGGGAATACAGAAGCGCTAAACCGGGGGGAAATCAAACGTGCCGCCTTTGTTTGGCCGCCGCCAATGCTTAAATATTTTTGTGATTAGTCCTTATCAACTGCTGCTGTCAGGTAGCCCCCGACCCGGGACCCACTGCGGCTAAAGTCGAGCGTCTGCCCGTGGCGATTCCTTTTTCATTTAGCATCCTGCGGCGAGGGCAATTGGTTTCGATTTTCGAATTTCGTTAATAGATGTTTTGGCCTTTTGTCTTCAGACGCCTTGACGCCTTTTGTGAGGCCCCTTTGTGGTGCTCCTGCTGCCAATTGTCAGTGGGCTCTGGCTATTGTTCTATACTGTTGCATGTTGCCAGGTTGGAACAATACGCATTTGTTTCAATTAAAAGGATTTAGAAATGTTTTGTAGGGCGGCCTGTAAGTGTCAGCATTTGGATGTAATTGCTAAAGAAAAGTGCGGACAATTGGAAATGAGGTTGAAATTTAAAGCAATTTGAGGAATTGTTTGGTTTCTGAAGTTTTGCCTACGAAGAGAGTATATCCGCACAGGATATTTCGCAGAGTTGCCAACAGGGTAAGGCGGTCTGCATGCTGAAGAAAGCCACAGCTGATGAGAGCTCCAAGTTCGCCCTTTGGTAGCTTATAAATGCGGGCGCCAAAGTTTGGGCTAAATCATTTCAGGACCGCGCGAAAGCCTTTGCCCTCAAATCGGAAGAGCACCAGAAGACACTGGCCCCTTCCAATCACCCTCGCCGAGGTGAAAGGGGAAACCAAGCAACTAATGATACAGTACAACGGAGACAAGGCCATTCTATTATGCTAAGAGTTTTTCATTGTCCTGGAAAAAAGTCAGAACCATCCTCATCCACAAGAGCGGAACACCACGCTCTTGCCTTGACTCGCACCGGTCGATTAGCCTCTTCTCCACTCTTGGAAAGATCTTCGAGCGTTGTATCCTTCAAAGATTGATCGATGTACAAAGTGTGCGCCGGTAACCCATTCTACCCGCCGTGAATACGGGTGATGGAAATTAGACCGCGTGAATTAAGACCGCCGTCGGTCAGACCGCTTACAAAATTAAATTAGACCACGAAGCCTTAATTAATTTTTCAAATGAATTTTGACCGGCATTACAAAGGAAATGTATTTTTGGTTTTTTAATAAAAAGAAACTATCTAAAAAAAAAAGTGGGCGCTGACATTGACTCAATTTTTTAAATTAAATAATGAAAGTTTGCACAATGCAATTCACTAAACTGATCAACATACTCAAAAGCTTATCACTTAACTAATTTAAAACAGTACTTTTGCACATCTGTACTTAGTGTAAGAACAAAACCGCGCGGTTTAATTTCATTTTGTGATGGCGGTCTAAATTCATTTTGCAGAATGAAACTAGACCGCCATACAAAATACACGGCGGTCTTAATTCACGCGGTCTAATTTCACAGAGCCCGTGAATACATTAGATGCAAGACTGACAGTTGGGCATCATGTCAAGGCAACAGCTAAGGAAGTGGCCCCCAAAGAACTGCGCTCACAACAAGTTGTCAATCAGGAGGATATAAATTCATTACACTAGTTTACAAAATAATAAAAATTTTGGGATCCCGAACATTTGGTAGCAATATCTTAGGTAAGCCCCCCCGCTGAGTCCAAAAATCCATATCACGATTTCTTTAGTGGGGCCGTTTTCGAGAAATCGCAGATTCTGAAAAAAGTGCCTTTAGAAAATGTGTATATCTTTAGTATCGGTTCATTCATTATGAAATGGTTATGCTTTCTTGGAAGATAATTGAATGCCCTATCATATACCACTTCTTAATCCGATGCTTAAACTCGGCGTTATAAAGGCTTTTATCGGCAACTTTGCACTTAATTTATGATTTAAAAAAAAAAGCTAGATTTTAAGTGCGATTTTCACTACGAAAAAAATGGGTAAAATTTATTTTATTGCTGGTCAGTAAAATTTATTTATTAAAAATACAACGCCACATAATTCAATAAAATCCGTTCACGAACATAGAAGTTATTGGCATTTAAGTTAAAAATAGAGGAAAGCTAACTTCGGCTCGACCGAAGTTTATATACCCTGGAGCATGATATATTTCTGCCAGTTATTTATATTGCAGCTATACCGATTTTGATCAAAAACTCTATAAAATTGTGTTGAGACAGATAATATTTATAACTGAACGCTACTATACTGAAAACAAAAAAGTTTTTTCACTAAAACTATTTTTTCACTGATCATTCCTATGGCAGCTATATGCTATAGCTTATCCGATTTGGATCAGACTTGACAGAATTGTGAGTTAGCATATCATATTGATCAGTAACGAGTTTGGAGCGATAGCATTGAAAAACATAAAAAGTTTTTCATACTAAAACTTTTTCAGATCTATCTTTTGTATGGCAGCTATACTATAATTTCCCGATTTGGCATAAAAATTTGCTGAAATTATGTGAAAGCATAAAAATTTATAAGTACGAGGTTTGGTAGCGATAGCATTGAAAACAAAAGGTTTTTCACTAAAATTAATTTTTCAACCGGATCGTTCCTATGGCAGCTATATGCTGCAGTCATCCGATCCGGCCGGTTCCGACCAATGTGCAGCGTATTTATACCAAAAGACTTCGTGCAAAGTTTGGTTGAGATAGCTTTAAAACTGACGGAGGAGATAGCATAGATACAGACGGACAGACGGACGGACAGACGGACGGACAGACGGACGGACGGACAGACGGACGGACGGACAGACGGACGGACAGAATATATATACTTTATGTGGTCGGAGATGTTTCCTTCTGTGCGTTACAAACATCCGGACACTTTTAATATACCCTCTCCAAGGGTATAAATATAAGAATTCAGTACTGATGGGGAGCTACACTTTCGTGTAGAACTTCCACACGGGCGTGTAAGATTCAATATCCAAACGTTAATGTAGAAAACCTAAACGTTCGTGTGGTATTCAGATTGCTGCATGAAATGTAGAATTATTTCAGGAAATGAGCTGATTTCTAATGTCGTAGACTTTGCCGTTGCCCACGCAGCATTTAACTTTTCTACATTTGCATTTAGATTTTTAATTTCTACACGTCGCGTA